>JBAMIG010000004.1:9698121-9726292 GCA_037177335.1 Kiunga ballochi
CACACACACACACACACACACACACACACACATCTAAATGAATAAATTTCCTGCAGATTTAAATAAGGATCAATACGTTTTTCGATGCATACTTGCTGCTACAACCACATGCATCACCATTAAACATCTCCTTTAATAATCTTAACTAAAAAATAGCAGCTGAGGCTATTTTTAATCGAGTCTTTACACAATTCAGCTACATAAACTGGATAAAAAAACACATCAATCAGCTCAAACAGCTGCACGTTCATTTGTCACATGAAGCGAGAAAACAGTCTCCTTCAAACATACGTGGCTGGACAACTTAAGAGGATCTTTCTATTTAATTCTGCAGGAGAAGCACAAGGAGCTGCATTACGAGGAGGACGAGCATACGAGGGAACAGAAGGCGTGCAGCTGCCACCCTGCGTGGAAATTAGCCATTTTTTCTAGCTTGTTTTTCTGCGTCCTCCACATGCTACAAATGCACATTCAGAAATGGATATTACATATATGACGGAAGTAAACAGCAGCAGGTCGCAGGATGGCCCGCAGCCTCACCTCCCCAGTTGCTGTCCTCGGTTAGAGCTGTCAGGTCCAGTCGGGGAACATCCTCGCAGCTTGTCTTCTCGCACTCCGGGTCCGAGCCTCGCACCTCTCCGACCCTCCCCGTATCACAATTAAGGGGCGACTCCTGTATCTTCATCCTTAGCGTCTGCACAACCATGAGAATAAAGAAAATAACGTTCAACAACAACGTCCAGAGCGTGTACACACACTCTTTAAGTTCAGCCAACACACTAGGCTTGACCCCGCCCTTCCAGTGGAGGGCGGGGCCTCACTCCTGATTGGCTGCTTCTTTGCCAAAACATCCACCCATTCGGGGTTTGGCCGCGTCTGATAAGCCAGGAACAGATTAACTCCGCCTCCATTACCCCCCATACACGCACACCCACACACGCACAGGAATCCCTCGCCCTTCCCATCTCCCTTCCTTGTTTTCTCGCTTCCCTCTACAGTAGTTTTCCTTTGCTTCTTCTACTAACCGACATCCGTGCACGCGCCAGCCGAGACTTGTTTGTGTCACAGTAGCAGGGAGGGGCGAGAGGCGTGGAAAAGGAAAAACACGGAATGTGAGCCCGTACACGTAGCCTGACTTGTGGGATTTTTTCCCCCCTCCCATCCTATTTCCCCCAGTCACTGCATACAAAAAATGTGCTCAAAGAAGTCTTCAAAGATGATGCAAGCTTCTCATGCACTTCATCTAATTATATTCTCTCCTTTAATAAATATCCATCCATCCATAAATCCATCCATCCATTCTTAATCACAGACTTTTCAATGAACAAAGCAATCAAACTGTGAATGGTTTTTAATGATCATAACATTAAGATAGTCCACACATTAGGAGTGGGGTGTCCCATTTCTTCTGTCTAAGCATGAGATCAAGTTATTTTTAGAAAAAAAAGGGGGTCAAGACTTTACTAGACCTCATAAATGCCACAGACGCTTAGAGGAAAGGGTACACTTAAGCATATGTTACCTAAGCCTATGTTTTGTTTTTGGTGTTATGATTCTGTTTGATACCCATTTCTAGTAGCCTAATGATTGTCTCATGTCTGAGATGGTATAGTGGAATAGCACACTTTGTCTTGTGTTTTGTGCTGCAGATGTGAGTTATCAAGTCGCTTTTGCTGTGATCCGGAAAGCAGCAGAGGTGATGAGTGTCAGAGTGGATAGGATGTGGCATTCCTGCCCAGCAAGAACGTGCAGACTGTGTCTGACTGACTGTACAAATTTTCCTCACGTAGCACTTACAATCACAGTTAGAGAAAGAAAGCCCTCCCCATTGCACAAACATTGGTCATCACTCAGGATGATCTTGATATAATAATAGCCCCATTTTAAGGTTCTAGATTCAGATTATGATGAAAAATAAAGTAAAATGGGAAAGCTGTGTGTTTAAGAAAAGCTTTCATTTCAATTAAAAGGGTAGAAACCGTGCAGGTAATTAGGTACACTTGATGAATTGACCATCAGAAAGTGTGAGAAGTGAAAGCAGAAGAATTGGTTGTTTGCTACTCTGGAACAGTGAACTGTGTGTCAACACAATGTCAGAAAGGAAAGATATCTAGTCTTAGATAAGCGAATGTACTTGTGCATCAATCTGGGAAATGTTATCATAATAAATAAAAGCAGAGTCCAATATTCTAAAACCTTGTGTGTAAAAACAAACATACAATGGTGGTCACACTGTTGCTATGATGCACAACACCAGATTTCCTGAAAACCCGATATTTTAGCTCAAACCTAATCATACCAGCTGGTAAGGTCAGCTTATTTAGCTTATTTGGACACCTTCAAGTGAACAAGCCTGCAGGGAATTTATCTTTATGTTGAAATACTCCTGAGCTGAATACGAGGCCATCTGTCTCCCAGATAAAGCTTGATTTAAATATAGCTATGAAGCTAAAAGCTACAACAGTAAAAAAAAAAATCTGAAATGAAGTACAGCAGAAGTAAAATGCACATAATATTACTAAAGAATGACAAGGTAACATTTGACCAATGATTACTGAGAAATGCTTCATGTAGACGCGACCTTTTGTCGGGACAAGCTACAAGGACTTAGTATGCTTGCACTTGATGTTCTTTGTTTTTTAAATATTACAAGCATGATTGATGGAAGGTGAATTCATCAGTATTATCTCCACTACACTAATTAGGTTTTAAAATAGAGAAATCCACAAGGTGAGTGCTGAGCAACACTCTTATATCATGTGAAAAAAAGTATTTTTTGCCCCTTTATATCAAAAGAATCGTTTAACTGATTAATGAGCCGTTGACTAACAATCCTCTTTCACTTGATTAGTTTATCATATTTGCTTTAGCAGCACTGATTGGTCTTTTCTATAGATAAGTATTACAAGAGGAAGTGCTACTGTATGCATTCTCTCAGTTCATAGATGCTCAGAAAAGGAGCATGTTGGACTAACTTGAGCACAGATGTTACAGCTCACATCGCCCTGCTGTGTTCAAATAATGCATGCACACACACACATGCACACCGTTCTCTTGAATATCAGCCACTGTGTGTTCACGCACTCGGACAATGATTACATCATTATGAGGTCCAGGTGGTGGAAAGGACATCTGATATAGTGTGTGAGCATGTGTGTATGAGTGGATGAGGGGATATGTTAGACAATTATTAAGCTTTAGCTTCACACACACACACACGTAGTGCAAACAAGTGCATGGTGAAATTTAAAAGGATTTTAGCTTAGATAGCAAAAACGTGTGTACAGTCACATGCACTAATTCTAATTCTTGCACCTTTATCTTTGAGGGGGTTACTCACTCAGATTACTCCCTTGCCCCTAATATAGTCACAGTTCAGTTGTAGACCAACATATTTAAGTCTGCATGGTCGCAACAAAGTACATAGGCACCCACACAGAGCTTCATTGTGTCATTTATGTTGCACTAGGCATCTTAAAAACACATATCTTTCAGGTATGATGTTTATATAAAAGGCACTTTTGTGCTTAAGAGGTCTTTCTTTTTGGTTCCCACACACCTATCGGACCTCACAAGTATGTCAAGATCCCTTTTGTAATTTGGAAGACAGCAAATCATGGCTGGACATGAACAGGAAGCACAGCTGCATATTATTGCAAATCCAGCTGATTTATTTTAACCATAAACCAGACCTACAATTTAATCTAAGAACAATATTATAGTTATATATGTAAGCTATTATCCTGTGGTGTGAGTGTATCAATCACACAACATGAGTGGCATGATTGTGCATACACACAACACATCTTGAACTTGTACCAACTTATGCTGTCGACACAATTGTTTACGTCTCATTAAGGCTTCACAAACAGGATGTGCAAACATAAGTTTAACCAGTTTTAAATTCCCTTGTTACCACAGCAGTGTTGGGGAGATCTACTGTAAAATGATCATATCTTCCATCTGAACAACACGGGACAGAAGCTCAAACCTCATGTCCCGTTGTCATGAGAATTCATAAAGTGTGGAGATGTTTTAAACATTTAACACAGCGCTGACATATTCATTAGGTGTTAGATGAACAGGAACAATGTCAGAAAAAGTAACTTAAACAGAAAGTCAGGATCTATCAGTTTTTTCTCAATATATTATAATAAAATGTAGCTCCCATTAGTAAAATATCAGTGTCTTTACAGACAGTCAACTTGACATTTGCACGTGAGCTGGTAAAAACAATGTACTTCTGTCTTCAGACTATCCGGTTTCAACGTGTTTTGAGAGAAAGGTATCAGCTTACAGGCTGACTGAGACACACAATAAACACACTGTGAATGTTTGTGCGTTTAAGGATCAATATTGTGTGAGGTGGAGATGCGAAGGCTTATTTCTGAAATCCTGTTTTCAACCACAAATATCAGGATCTGTCTGAGAACCCAAATCAAAACTGAATGGAATAAAACAAGCTTGGATCAATTCTGTTTTTAACTAATAAATGAATTACCTGCAGGTTGAGCTTTCTCGTTAAATTTCCATCCATAATTTTGTGAAAATCATGCGGAAAAACAAAACAAAAAGAAACTGCACCAACCTCATGTTGTGTGCGTTTATCTGGAATGATGTGATGTTTGGATCACATGAGATAAATTCTGGTTTCAGTTTAGGAAAATTGTAAAAATGCAACTTCCTGGACTGAAATATTTTGTCTTATTGTACAAAGAAATGATGAACAAGCAACTTTAAAAAGCAAATCTAAGAAAAGTAGCAGATTTGCATATTTTAACCTAATTATTTTTACGTATATTGCACAGCAACTGAAAGCCAGGCTGCAGAGCATGAAGTCACCAAACAGACACGATCTGTTGATTAGTTAATTCAGCTCAAAGAGGAAGAAAAACTGGCCTGATGGTAACAAACCCGGTTATTTATGAGCAGCTGGGAGGTTGCAGTCTCCACTTAGACATCGGCGACATGCCGGCTCCAGATGGCCTCTGACTGGCTCTGTGTGGGTGTGGTGGCAGAGTTGCATCCTGACCTACTACTAAAACCCATCTGCTTTCATGTTGGTGGTTCAGCACTACACGGTTCTGTTCTGTAGTTCTGGTCCAGATTAAATTTGGACACATGCAGATGGAGGAGGCGACTTGACTTCCTGTGCCAAAAAGCAACACTAAGCATTCAGATTAAAAGTCTATTTACAGCGTTTTGAAGAGGTGAAGGAGACGGTGTGAGAAAAATCCCATTTGAAGGAAAGCTAAAATTCCCTGCTATCAAAACCGAAACATTCAGTTTGTGTGAAACTACAAAGAAGTTTCCGTTCTATATAAGCAGTTGTGTCAAGAAAAAAACCCCAAACACCCAGATGAAGTCAAAATTGGTTCAAACTTCCTGTTTATTTTTCTCTTTGCTGCTTATTAAACATATTTTTTAATTAAAATTAAATTAAAATTAATTAAATACTCAGAGGTGCCCCACACTGAAATTATTTTTCCATTTGATTGTTGTTTGATCCTTCTGAGCTTTCCTTTTTCCAGCTCCTGAAACAACCTTTCATCTTCTTCATTTCACATCCAGCCACTCTCACCCTCACCACTGCAGACACCTCTCACCTTTTCCACTTTAAAACACATTGCACACATACAACAGCAATTCAATAACCAGCCCAAGATTTGCTGCTTTTGAACTTCTTTTCAATCTGTCTTTTGCCTGCCTGCCTTATATGTACTTTTTTAGCCACAACACATAAACATTCAAAATAAATATTTGCAACAAACATTACAGGAAATATATTACAACATTTGATTTCTTTTTTTTTAAGCTTTGACCCTTTCAGGAAAAGAGATATGTGAAAGTGAACCTACCTGTGAAGCAGATCCAGGGACAACTTTTCTTTTAAAATTCCTGTAAAATTAAATAGAAAAGGCTTTAAAACCTGGTTGTGATTAAATATTCTCTTTATCTTATTTTCCAGTCAGAAGCCTCAAGAAATAAACTACTTGTTGTTTTTGGATAATATTTGTGAACACAAAAACCTTTCAAACATATTGATAGAGAGAATAGACACAGCAGCCAGTTTATCAACATAATTAGATTATGAATGCTAAAACTAGCGTATTTATAGATAAATAGTTGAGTGATTTTACCCTTTGTGATGCGTGTCCATGTGGTTACCATCAGGTCTTTCACTGACACTTTCTCTGATCTGTAGAAAGACATTTCCAACTTTAAATCATTCAAACAGCAAAACCCTCTCACCTTTTGTTCTGTTAAACCAAAACTACTGGTATATACCGTTAGGATACCATTGTGTTAACTCTTTTAACAATTTATATTCAGATGAAGTTGCTAAATAGTACATCTGAAGAAGACATTTCATACAGAAAAGTAGGAAATGTGGTAGGAATTGAACAACACTTCATCTTGGCTTGTTGCAACCATTACATAAATAAAAAAAGTTGGATTTTTTAAAGGAGATGCCCTGACTCAAGTGGCTGAAAATTATCTTTATTACAGTCTAAATGAAATATTCTACTATAAGACCAATAATTACTCACACATACTGTATTTCAAAAGTCAGTATACAGTAAGAGGTGTACTTTCAGCTTCAGAACAAGTGTGTCATCATGTGAGCTTAGCATTTTAGCAGATAGTAACTTTCTGAGAAGCACTGACATTGAAAAAGTAAAGGTCAGAAGTTTTGACTTGATAAAGGGGTCAGAGGATCATTTGAGACAACAGTTTTTACAATTCTGGGCAAACTTAGATAAAAATCAATTAAAAGATGCCGAGACATTTAACTCAATAGAGGAATTTTGTCTTGTGGAGCGGGAAAGATCACTAAATTTATTAGGACTGCAGGGAACCCAAAAACATCCCAACATCACATTTACCAGAAAGTAGATGCAGCCACTGTTAATGAGGATCCACTCCGTCACAGGCCCTATTCTATTTATCTTATTATTGTTTCTTTTGTATTAATAAGTCTTTCTTTGTTTATGCATAAGGTGCTGGAAACTAAATTTCCTTGAAGGAATTCTCCCAAAGAGATCAATAAGGCTAAAACTGTAACACTTCAATGCCTACACAATACAGGACCACTTCATCTGGACAAATGAGCAATATGTTATTAGCTAAAATAGATTTGCTCTACTTATGCATCTAATAATGAATTTGTTGTGATCACAGGATTTATAAAACCTCTGAAAAAAAATCAAATCCAAATTTGAGGAGGCTAAAATGACTTTTTCTGATTGCAGTGAAAGAAATAAGTTTTGTAAGCACATCTGCTTTAAAGGGACTTAAAGGCTGATAAGTCTTCTAAAGTTGTGTTTAAATATGAATATGAAACCAGTAGTAGCATAAAAATATTTATTATGAAGTCTAAAGAATGAGGGATATAGTTAGGAAAAACACTTAACAATGTTAAACGCATCGGTAACGCCTGAAATAAATCATGTTTTACGTATGCTTTTAAAATACTGAAGGGATGGTTGTGTAAATTCAGTATCTCCACCAAGCAGGACGATTGTGGATGGGGGGAATAAAATCTTCTAATAAAAACAACATACTATACAGTCATTTAGCAGACGCTTTTATCCAAAGCGACTTACAAAGCATTATTTCTAACCATAGTTATTATTCTAACATGCATGTCTTGTGGGTGAGAGGAAGCCAGCACTCATGGGAAGAACATGCATACTCCACACACTCCACTGGACAAACCTCCCCAGCCTGGGCTCAAACCAGCAACCTTCTTGCTGTGAGGCCACAGTGCTAACCACTGCACCACCATGCTGCCATGCTTCCTCTCACAGTAGATTTCACCATTAAATACCTTCATTGTTGCTCTGTTGAGCTTTAGTTGTGATGTATATTAACACATGTTGCGAGTTTCTCCACAGGACACAAACTCTGAGCGTGCAACAAGTCTTTAAACCATACAGTTGTTTTCACATGACCCACAAAAAAAGTTCCTCTTGGCTGTTTCATCTGTAAATTAAAGATATTACCCTTTATATTTTAATTACTTCTGGAAAAAGTAATGCACTAAACAGTAAGGTATGCTGCATGTGACAGTCTGTTGCTAAATTGCAGGGAACCGGCGTCCTGGCATTTTGTATCCATTCAGTTATTCCTGTTAATTTCAACTCATTGTAATTAGCTGTGAGTCAGGATGACAGACATGAGAGGAGTTCTTCATTATCACTGGTATTTTAGTGGCAAATGAGGTGATGAGTGTGAAAAGAGCGCTAAATAGCTAATGTATAATCAAATTGAATTCATTTGAAAATGCTCTTAGAATCTCCTATCCACTGAAATACCATGCATTGTGCTGCAGCTTGTGCTAATATTACCAGATTTAATTAGATTTACTGCTGACTTGCACTTAAAATACTAGAAGAAAGAAAGATGTATAGATAAAATACAACCCAGATGCAGAAAAGCAGAGGAAAAAGTAAAAATAGGAAGAAATAGACAAAGATAAAAGACATTCTGACTCACTTTGGTTTGTTTGGCAGCGAGCTGCATTTCTGCAAAGCTTTGTTTTGATTTCCTGACTTTGGAGGCTTGCTCAGCATGACCTGCCTGGTTTCCCTGTGAGTCCAGACTGCTGTGAACGTCCTCCCCCACGCTGCTGGAACTGCTACCACCACTCGATGGGATGCTGTCTTTGTTAGTGTCTGCTCTGATGGATGCAGCTCTGTTCTCAGACAAATTAAAAAAAGCTGATGAAATTACACATCTGCCTTCCATCTGAATGAAATGCTTAAAGAAACCAAGTGCCTAGGCCACGGTGATAACTTTCTTATACCTCCTACGGCAGATTATGCATTGTTTAGCTTTTGTGCAAATTCTATTTACTGTCCACACTCTCAGTGACGGCTTCTGGATGAAGACCCTCCTCTAGCACGTGTATTAGTGACCTCTAAGAACTCACCAGGTCTCCATCAACAAGGATTCACCTTTTATAATAGATATCAATACATTATGTCTTATGAAAAGCTTGCAATATATAATTAAGCTGTGCAGATCTAGAAGTGCTTGAATCAGTTTTATTAATAAATCTATCGATGTACTTATAAAGAAGAAAATAAAATAAATATATATCATATATCTCTTTTTTCTACCTGTAACTGAACATTTTAACCTTCATTCTGCTTAAGAACAAACTGTGAGGAAATATTTTGTAATTCTAATTAGTATTAAAAAGATGTTTGCCTGTATTTACTGAAGAGAAACTTAGCAATATAATAACTTCATATAATTATTTGGATAATTTCTTCTTCTACTATCACCTGCCAGCCACATGCTTCCTGACACGTCGTACCTGTTCCTTCCTGTGTGTAAGCCCTCCACTTGTTGTTCTCTCTGCTGCCGGCGTCTCTGTCGTGCAGTTGGTGCCACCTTTAGGCCCGAGGGACATGCAGTAAACTCACAATTCTCTGAATGCTGATCTACTAAAGGGTCAAAGAGGTGCTGCTGCACGGCTGAGCGTATGGTCTGGTCCAGAAAACTTCAGAGTGGGGGAGAAAATGAGAATATTAGGAAAACTGGGACCGCATGCTGGCCAGTTTTATGTAAGATATAATTCTTTAAAAGCATTCAGTGTTGTGAACTGCACTGCATTTGTATATTAATGTACAAAAACTTCACATACTTTACCACATCTGGTCTGCAGCGTACAGGCGAGAGGTGGTTACTGGAAGGAAAACAAGAGGATTAATGCTACAGAAACAAGTGGTCACAACAGGTCACTGAGCAACACTGAAAATCCCCCGCGGCTCAGGTTCTGGATCTACGTGATCAAGCCATCTACATGCATGGCTGAGCGCTAACCTCAGGTGGGATCACAGCTTAAGTGGGTCCTATGAGAGCAGTGTGGTTCCTGCTACCATTACCAAAACAACCAGCATCATAGTTGATTGTTGTAGAGCCTTAGCTCAGCCACTGAACTGGTCTGTTTTTATCTTTTTAGCATATTTAGGGATTTTCTAAACATAAAAACATATATTTAACAGATAAAATAAAAGAACTTGGAGCAATTTCTGGGATATTTATACCCATCCATAACCTAAATGGATAATCATGAAAAAATAGCATTTCATTGATGAAGCAGATGAAGCTACCTTCATTGTGAGTTAAAATGGCAGTTCACTGATGAGTTGATCAAGAGAAAATCTAATAAACCTGATCAATAAAGTTTGCCAGATTACCTGATTATAGTCTCATGATACCAAGAATTTGCTTCTTTTCCTTTTTGAGGGGCATGCAGGGAAGTTGGCTTTAAGAACTCTCAGTTTTCTTAGTATTAATGAAATGAGCCGAGATAGTTTCCAATCTGCCAGGAACATATTTTATGTGAACAGGTGGACAAAAGCCCTTTCATCAAACTCTGTAAGGGCATATGAAACAGACTGCAATTAAGGTACAAGCAGGTAGGTAGTAATATAAGTATTGCCTCATATGATACTCCTTCGAGTTGTCAGAGCAGACAATCCCAACTCAGAGTATAATAGACAGTAACACACTAATAACTTAGAAATTGTACACTTCTGCAATGCATGATAAAAATGGACCCGTCAATGAGAAGAAGTTCAAAGTGAGGTTATGATAGCAGGTAGGTAGGCTTTGTGCAGGGATCTAATAGCCTGCAAAAGAGATGATCTACAGCAGTAAATAAACATGTCCTCTGATGCAAATGAGCAACTTGACCCAGATCACTAATATAAACAAAGAATACTATGCTGAACTGTAACTTGTTCAGATCAGAGACCATCATATTTATCCTATCCTATTACCAAGGATACTTAAAAACCAAAAAGTCCCAACTTTCTAGGTTTGGAGGGCTGCGTGTTGGCGCAGTTGATCGGCACTGTGGCATTTAATTTGATTTGATTTGATTTGATTTATTTCGAGCAAAAGAAGTTCAAACTCAACAGAATACAAATTGTATATACTTTTTACATTGTAAGAAAGAGAAAAAAAGAAAAAGAAAATAAATAATAAATAAACGCTTAGGTTGCATGCCCAATATGTATATTGTTTACATGCACATATGATATATACCTATATACATATGCATAAACACAAACATACACATATGTGCATACATATACCCATACATACCCATATAAATATACACTTAGACCAATATACAAATATATAATTCATACCATATTAATTTAATTTGTTGCTCAAAATGGAGTGGGAAGAAGATGAACTCATTAACTCACACCCCTTCCATTACAGAAGGTTGCTAGTTTGAGACATGCATGTTCGCTTAATTAATTATACTAAATTCTCCACAGGAATGAATGTGAGTGTGAATGATTGTTTGTCTCTCTGTGTTGACCTGCGATGGACCGGTGGTGCACCCTGCCTCTCCCCTGAATGATTGCTGGGATAGGCTCCAGCTTCCCCCGCAACCCTTGACTGGAATAATCGAGTTAGGAAAATGACGGACTGCTTTAAATGTTAACTTTTGGCCATTGAAATCTTGATCATTTTGACATCTTCAGACATTTTCTTGGCAACAATCAACCAAGTAATCAAAAATAAGTACATGATCTTAACTGTAATTTAGCTTTGCAGACACCTTTCACAATAACTTCAGAAAAGTCGGAATTATTGACATCATTCCTTTGTCTTAAAGTACATCTTCTTCAGCATATTCATGGGTCAAAAGCTTCCATAAACAATAGTGTTTACTGTAATAGCTGTGCTTGGAAGTGGGCCGTGTCTGCAGTACTGATACAGGAGAAGATAATAAAAGTGGTTGTGTAATTTGAAGGTGAGCGGGGTGAAGAGTGCTAAGTAACCTGTCCTGAAATCAAGCTGCGAGAGAGCACTTAAAGAAACCCCTGATGATCAGGTTTATATGATAACTTATAAAAATCATGTCACAGCCCGAAAGTCTTTACTTTTTACTCATCTATGTAATTTCTCAAAGAAATATGTGTGAAATATGGACATAAATAAAAGGAAACATTGTGGGAAATATGAAAAAAGTAGCCAAAAATCTCTCCAAGGCCATCAGACTTAACTGTTATGGTTATGTCACAAGAGGGAAAATATTAGCCAACTACCTCAAAATAGACTTGGCTCTGAATGTTACAGGTTAAAACAACAGAGAACGGTTTAATGGCTTACTGAAGTTGATATAACCCTCAATCTTCATCCCAACAAAACTTCACATATAAACCTCTACAGTCTCAGACACTGCAGAAGTTTCTGGAGCCTATCTGAAGGAGCAAAGAGCTGCAAGTCAGACATTAAAATAATCATGAAAACAACAGGATTACAATGAATATCAGTATTTAATACATTTAGACACAGTAACGTCTAAACCTTTTGGTTTTTGAACACTTGTGTCCGTCAGTTAAACGTGACATGTTCTTTTACTGACGGGCAAGTTAAAATTACAGAAGGGAAAAAACCCAAACAATTCATTTCAGCAGCTGATAAAATAAACAGCTGAGAGTCATATACTGCAAATATAACTGAGATGCAACAGTGTTAAACAACTGGGATTGTTGCCTACTGAGAATTAGGAACAGTGTGACTCATGACCTACTGGCAAAAGGCTTTTGGCAAGAAGGGATGAGTCACTACTGGAGAAATATGACATGAATATTATCAGCAGAGTAGAAGTAAACAGCTTATTTGATATTTTTAGGTGTTATGCACAAAGCTAAGCTTAAGCAGTTTAAGTTTTGCACAGTCAACAGCTGATCTGTTGAGTTTGAAACACGACATTTGTGCGATCTTTGTTTCTTAAACTTAAACTAAGCAATACATTCTTGGCAATTATTCTTACTGATCCGTTAAATCCGCTTCTACTGTCTATGTAGAGCATTTTATCATGAACTCTGATGTCCTACTTTTAATTTCCAGCCCCAGAAAATCAGAGGAGATCTACATAAATGCTATTGAAATCTAATGACAGGTCATTTAAAATCCATTTTGCATCCTGCTTCCACTTTGAGTTCTCTATTGTCAGTAAAAGTCAGTCTAATGTTGACTGACTTGTGTCTTATGTCTTACTTTGTACATTCTCTCTGTCTTCTTGTCCTCACATACTCTTGTAATATCCGGTTTATTTGCTGAATCAGCCATGCTGGTACACAATGACCAGTATGTTGTTGGCATGTGACTTGATTCAAGCAAGACGCTGCTGTCATGTGATGCTATGAGCTGGAACACATGGTTGTGTATTTGAAGTCTTGTGTATAATGAGCAGTATGCTAGGGAGGTCATGCATGTTGTCAGTGTGCTATGGAAATAAGTCAGTACCATTTTTACTGCTTTAGGACCCGACCCATGACAAAATGTTAAGAAAAGTACATTTGTTTTTACAATGAGGTCCTTTTTTGTCCCTTTAACAATATGTACAAATAAAAAGTCCAATTTTTGAGCAATATTTACCATTTATTAACATATTATGTGTCAAAATTCTTATAGTACAATCTTCTGCATTCACTTTACCATAAAATGATGCAACATGTCTCAGAAAAGGTATGCAACATATATGTCTTACTGCGCTCTTATGGCTTAAATTAAAACAATGCATGTAAAATTGTTTTTGTACAATTTTAAACCAGAGTGGAGGAACTGGCCGTATCATTGTTGTAATTTTCTTTTTAACATAAACCACAAGAAGAGTGTTACTCTTCTTTATCTGTGTTTATCTTATTAAAACCCAAATTATTTCCTAAAGTATCAAACATTTCCTTAAAGAATTAATTCATCATCTGGCTTGTTTTTCTGATTTAAAACTTTATATTTTAGATTTAGCTGAAACACCACTGGGCAGCCCTGGTTGGCCGCTGGGTGATCGGTTCGCTTTGTTTCTAGTTTAACCTTTATGTTACATTGTTAAAACTAAATTATGCTTTAGTTTGCAACTGAGTTGGTGTTTTAGAGTCAACTGGTCTTTAATGCATAAAAACTGTGGTGGAAACAAATAAAAATCTTCCACAGCAGAAGCTTATGACAGCTAAATCCCTCGCACTGTGTACACAAGGACGTCCGCGTAGGTAATCCTGTGTTACACCACAGTCAGAAATTAGCCAGAAACTTCAGAGTCTTTGGTCAACACCCGCAAAGAAAAACAGAATTGTTGATCTATGAGCCATTTTGACTGGGCTAAGGTTAAGCTGCATGCAGCAGCCTGAGAGTCTGTGAATGTCAGAAAACAGGCACAAAAATAAGATGTAGTAGGCTGTGGAGTTTTATGTGAGGAAAGCATCCCCTTTTGCTTTCATTGGTTTTATTTAACTGGAAAGCTGATTTATTAAAAAAAAGAGTTATTAAATATATAGTTTTGCAATCTTTGAAGACATTTTTAAATGTCATGTTTTAAGCTATAAATCAAAATTCAGAAATATGAACGTATGGTGGTTTAAACCTGGCCAAGATTCAGATGGTAAACGTGTTGAAGATTTTCACAATTAGCTGAAAATGAAATTAAACCCATGTTCTGACACTATGCTGTATTTCAATAACTGACTAGTTAAAACTGGGGATTTAAATCACTTGTGGTTGAGACATAATAATTGATGTTACGCATACACAAACACAAAGTAAACACCGTTAGGCTACTGTAAACAAAATGTATACATACAACTTGTGTCGTTATGTGCCTTCCTACTGTAAATATTCAACCATAGTGGAGTATTTTAGACTGATCATGGCTAAATTAATGTTTGATGTTAATGGATGATGTTACTTCACCTTTAAAATAGGGATTCTGAATACATGCTGTAATTCTTACATACTGGAAATTGTATTATTATTATTATTATTATTGTATTATGTACCATTGCTCTTCAGTTCAGGTCCAGACAAACAGAACTGGACTAATTCTTTAAGTGTAAATTTTCAACTACAAGCAACTGCAATAAAAACTTTGACTTTTTCCTTTTTGGAATAAATAAAGTTGTCCCACATTTTTTTTTTAAATTTCCCTGATCTATAAACCTATATTTACCCTGATAGGCATCTGTAATGAGCAATCTACTTGTTAGGGAAAGGCAATAACATGCTTGAGCCGTTTCAGCTCTATGGTCACACCAGTAAGCAGCTCTCAAGGTAAAATATGCCAAGCTTAAAAACAAACTGAAGAAATAGGATTTAAATATGACAATAACCAGAGGAGTTTCTGTATTTTGGCCATTTTTAATTTAATGATTTAAAAATGGTACAATTCAATGTGATTCAATGAGCGTTATAAGCACATCCCATTCAAAGTGTCACAAACCTGATATGCTATTTGATGAGGTGGTGTGGTTACAACATGTGCTGCAGCTGCCTCCATCTCTGTAACCAAACCTACTGCGGCATGTGCACATTGCCCTGCTTTCTCTTTAACTTTCCATTGTTTGTAATGACGATGCACTGAGGCAACACACAGCCACTTCCCCCACACCTCCAATCCAAAACAACCCACTTTCGTGCTTAACTGTGAATTTTATAACACATATGCAAGAAGCCTACCTCATGTAGAAAGGAGATATTGGCCTGTCTTCATCTTGAGAGCTGAAATATAAAACAGACAAACTTCATTAGCTGGAAGACTTCAGATATTCTGAAACGGGTTTAAAACCATTGAGCACCAGCCTTTATTATTACATGTTACGGAGGGTGAAAAAAGGCGGGCAGGGTTGGCTTTTGTCTGCAGAATAATAGTTACCCAGTGCGACAGATCATGGGCTTTGTGAAACCTGTCCATGGTAATTACAATGCATCCACAGAGAAATGAGTGGTGCTCTTGAATATAGGCTGACTGCTGCCACTACATGTATGCCAGCAACCCCTGATGATATTATGCAACAAAAGGAGGAACTCAGTGCTAACACTAAATGCTCAAGTTACCCAATGTTTTCATATCCTGACTCAAACAGTCTGAAAATGTCATAATCTCCTTATTTTCCTAAGCAGACCTTCTCTAAAGTCAAAACAGGAAGGCAGACCCTGAGACGCATGTCAAGCTTTCATTAAGTGTTGCAGAATATCAACAAGGCTAAAGCTATTGTTATTTTTCTGAATTATAAAAGTATGCAAAATAGAACACAAATCGGATTTTTACGAGCCACTTTGCAAAGGATTATGATAATTATAATAAATGTAAATATGTTTCATACCTTTTTCTAGTATTACCAAGATTTTACGAACAGGTTTAATTGGAAAAAAATAATAGAAATAAGGTTTTTGGTGCAGACCTATCAATGCTTTGCACATGGCACAACCTGTTACTGTCACTCTCAGCTCACTGTGGGTCTAAACCAAATATTACCACTGAAAAACATGTCTTTATCTTATTCTGTATTGATGTAAATCTCCAGTCAGACTAAACAAGGAGAAGCAGCATTTATGCTGCAAACACGGGGATCAAACCAGCAGTAGAGATCAAACTTTCACCACATTTAGACACGTTTAAATCCCCATTAAAAACATTGATTTTCTCATGAATCAATTAAATCTGCGCTGGAACTTTGAACTAATATGGCTTTTAATATTTTTTAATTAACTTATGATTTTATTGTGGTTTTTGCCGTTTTATTCATCTTTACATCATCTATAATGCTTTTGATGTTTTAACGGACAGCGCTCTGAATTGTCTTATATATAAAAGGTGTGATACAAATACTTGAATCAAAATACTTTCCAATGTTTTTTTTTAATGTTTTATTTTTGTTTGTTTTGTTGTACAGGACACATCATAACTTTTCAGACATTTTGTGTGTAAACACTGATGTTATCTAATGAGCAGTGAAATGAGTGGTTTGTAGTAGGCAGCAATGGTTACTGGCTGCTGGAAAACAGCAAAGGGGTTTTCAGTTTTATTATTTATACAATTAGACTCTAGGTTTTTTTTAAAAAACTTTATCCTCATCCATTTTTCAATTTCAAACCATAAAAAATCCCTAAAAAAATCGATGAAACAGAAATGTAAAGCCTGATAACACTCATGGGGGAATTGTTCATCTAAACAGACTAATTAAAGAGGATTTTTTTTATACTGAGCCAAAGATTTTATCTTATAGATTGCAACTTGACAGATAAGCAGATCAATGCTTATATATTCTGCAGTAAAACAACCAGAAACAAGATGCACCAAAGTCATTAGTGAACTACAAGTTCCTGAATTTGTGGCATCCACCCTGATTTGTGCTCCTTCTGGCAGGATGGGTTGCTCATTACTGAAATAAGCCTCCATTTGCAGATCTGGGCACCTCATTCAGATTTACTTAAGATTCATGATCAAACAATATATTTCTCCTCTGATCACATTAAGGGTGCATTCAGATATTTGGCAATTGATAAAATAGTATTTTACCGGTTTTCAAATGATCATCCATATTGCATTTATCCTGTCTGTCATTACATTTTGCTGCCACACAACACAAGAACAATGTTGTTTTCTGTTGCAGACGGCGGTGTGCATGTGCAACTGACTCTGCTGTGAGAATGATAGAAATGAGTTGTCATTGTTCTTGCATAGCTTTAAATGAGCGGGTGAGGAGGGAAAATCTATGTATTATCAGGGAGCACCAAAGAACTGTGTCAAATTTGTAAAAAATTAAACACTGTCATAGTGAAACACAGCAGAGCGAGGTGACTTCATCAGAGGCACAGCCTCCGTGTGGTCATAGGTTTTAACTTGGCTAGAGGTGCCACCTTTCTGAAAATGAAAGAGCATAGTGAAGGATAAGCAATCAAGACCCTAGAATTGCCGTATTTTAAAGAGATTATTGATTAAATCATTCAATTTAATGGCATGTGTTGCACATCATCGATATGTTTGTAGTAATGAACATTATGTTATTCACATTGTTGGCCTGCAGAGCTTCTGATGGTACAAATAAGCTGCATAACAAGCTGGTATTTGTTTTATAATGTATGGTAAATAATACCCAAAGAGCACAAGAATCTACAAAGGTGTTTTTATATTTAACTTTGACACGATACTGTAGAGACAACTCAAATGCACATTTCTGGAGTGACCAATGTCCTGCAGAATACCAGGCTGAAAATGAACCACATTTCTCAACTTTCTCATAGTTCAAAGAAGAGGCAGGATGCAAGGTTGATGCTAAATGAGCCGTTTTAAGGAGACACCAAAGTGTAGTACTTTACTGTTTTTATTTCCCTACAGATTATTTAATTTAAGCACATATAATATATTGTTGATAACCTAAATATCAGGGTTTCCTGTTTCCTTTCATATTATAAGAACATGTGGTGGAGAAAATTGCATTATAACACCTCCACCTTGATCACCTGACATGTTAGGTTGAAAACATGTTTTTCATTTGTGCTACAATACGGAGGGAACGAGCTGTTGTTCTGCAGCATGACTGGATGTTTTTGTGCTCGCTGCGTGTTTTTGCTATGTGATGTTCCTCCATGCAGCTCACTATAAGAGGCAGGTGTGCTGAAGAAGAGGGTGAACCACTTTTTTATTTGAGCAGAACCTCAGCAAGTCCAAAACAGAGGATTCGAGTTTCATGTCAGGCAGAACTCAAATTGGGCCAAAGTTCAATGAGCTGCAAAAGTCTATTCAGAGAAAAGAAAAAAGTATGGAAAAGACCTATTTTCTAGTTGAGTGCGGCTTATCACATACACACACACACACACACACACACACATTCTTAGTGTTGCACAGTCTGGCAAGCTTAATAAAATAATGTGTGTTGTCACTGCTAGTGTGAATTACAGAAGCGGAAATCCTGCTTACCCACTACCTTACAATAAGAGTAAGAAGAAGCTTTGTGTGCATTTTCAGAACAGACCTGATCCCTCCAGGAAAAAGGGAAAATAACTAATGACAAGTTGGTCAGTATGTTCAAGCTCCATGTCTCCTTACTGTGTCAGGACCCACTGCAGGATGACTAAAATAAATCTGATTATTTAAATTGTTTCAGCACTTTATATGACATCCTATCAGTATTTGCACAATCCTGCATGAAGTGATACTGCAGACCTAAAGTACTTGTAAATATACTGTTACATTGCCTCACAACAGCGTTGAGCTGGAAGCAGGAGTGAGACACAGGTAGAAGACGCCTCTACCACATTAGCAAGAAAGGCTTCAAAACAGAACCACACAGTGCAGGGAAACAACAAAGTGAAACCAAGGATTGTACAAACAACTAACCAGGTCTGAATCCAAAACACAAAGAGGATGAACTACAAAAAGTCATTGACTTCATGTAGTTTTGGAACCACTAATTTATAGGATCACCTCAGTTGGTGGTAAAGTGAAGTAACTAATAGAGAATGGGAGTCACTAAGCATTATGGGGCATGATCTATGTGCCGTGTTTCACAATGCAAACAGTAGTTTATTCCATTCATTCATCAAACAACAGGGAACAGCATAGATGAGAACCAGACCGCTGCAAGTCTGGTTGGACACAGCTATTATCCTGTAGGATACAGGTGTTGTACTGTGGGTAGTTTGCTCACATCGGCTGTAACAGACAGTTTCTAATGCTGATGTTTTGATCTTAACCACCGAGGGGGATACATTTTACCACCACAACAGCATCAGCTAAACATGCAATGGTGTGGATATTTTCATTTATTGCAATATATCCCATAATGCACCACTGATGAAATTTCCATTTCCCATTAGTCAGTGTTCTCTTAAATGCTTTTTAAATAAAAAAAAAAGATGCATCAAAAAGGTTTCAAGCCAAACATGCTATTAACATGTGGACATGTATTTTTTCTAAGGTTTGTTTGTTAATTTTATCTTAAAATCAAATAACTGCAGAAACAACCAGAAAACCAGTTAGTTTTTCTCTTTTAGATGAAAATAAATGCAAATAAACTTGAATTTAATTTTAAATGCTTATCAAAAATATTCACTTTCTTAGAAAACCAGTTCAATCCAGTTTGCAGGTTGTTTAAACTGTAACTACAGTTTGACTTCATGTCTTCTTGGCAGGTGGACAATAATGCAACAATATCCGCAGGGAGCTGACATTTGCACAACACTGCAATTTTCTGCACTCCTACCTATTTCAGAGGCTTTTCTAAGAAAAACGAGTGTTACATGACAAGATTCAGTGAACTAGCACAATATATGCATGCCCCATGTGAAACTATTCAATGATAAGAGTGAATATTTCTCATGCAACAAACACTTTTGCTTGCGAAGCCTATGTGGTGTCTGATATTTCATGGAGATGATGCAGAGTGGCAAACATAACAGCTGCATTCATTTATTTGAAAGAGAAAATACATTGTGTTCATGTTAAAAATGTAAAAGGTCTAATCTGATTATGAGAAGCGTGGACAAGAAAATCTACAAGTGGAATCCAGCTTGGGCCGAACATGATTGATCATAGTCGGGATGGGATGGTTACTGGAATATGGAAGATAGAATAAAATCCTTATCAATATAAAACCTGTTGTCTGCTGCTCTGTGTTTGCCTGACACGTAGCTATGGAAAGTAAGAGCAAAGTGTCAAATCGGCATAAAAGCAGCTTCAGCTACACACAGACATTTTTTCCCCTGTTGGAAAAATGATCGGAGTTGCTTCGGATCCTATGTGTTGGAATATTAAGCTACTTAAAACTGAAACTATTTTTGATAGAAATACTTACAAGGTCTTTAACAGCGGAGAAGTGCACAGAAAAAGCATCTCTAAAATAACAGTAAAATCTTTGCTTTTCTATACCGTTTCATTTCTCTGTCTTTCTGTTTTCCTTTGTAAAATCTGATCAGGGACACAGATGAAAATGAGCCCTTTGGCTCAATCATATTTAGAAAGGATCTTCTGTTTTTTAACCTGCCCTGATACATGATTAAATGAAATAAAAATAGTCCGGGTCATAGAGGCCTGTTCATTCCTGTTACCTGACGCACATCACAGTAGATTAGCCATCCAAGACGACTTGGCAAATTTCAGCGTGTGAGGGAAACCCCCCAAAGATTTACTGATACCCTGACGTGGCGAGAAAAGCTTCGGCACCTTGGAAGTATTACATTTGCTTCTTCATGAAGGGGAATGGATCTGCTCAGGAAACAGTTGCCAAAGATTAAACACAGTATTGTTTTATTTAAGGGGTATAAATGGAGTTGAACACTTGTAAAGCTAAATGTAATGGCAAGTCTTCGTGATATAAACAGATTTTTTTGTTACAGATTAAACGTATGCATGTCATATAAGACATGTATGTAATGTGTGAACGGTGACATGGTTTTAAAACTCACAAAAGGTCACTGGTGTGTCTGACGAGTTGTTGCTGGAGCCAAAACATCATCATCAGTTTCCATCTAAATATCCCTGCTTTGAACGCGTCACACATCCATGTGCCTCTATCTTGTAGCCTGCTGTTTTTACTCTTGCTCAGCTTTTTTTCTTTTTTTTACAGGTATTTTGGGTCTGAAACAGCATGTCTCTGATTTGCTCTTATCACCCTTACCAAATGCATCACTCACCAGGCTGATGGAGATGGCTACGTTCCCTGTGTCTCACTATGCTGGCGGTATTTAGCTCTCCAGTGTCGCAAAGTGGCCGCTCAAAGTTATTGAGTTCCTCTTTCAGTTAAATGAGTTATTTTTTACAGTACAAATTTAAAACATCAAAGCAAAAAATATGTTTTCTTTATATTTAGTAGTATTTCCACTTAAGCAATTTTACAAAGTAGATAATAAACAGAAACACATAGGGTTTTTTTTAAAAAAGAGCTGTGTTGCACTAGAAGTCAACAACAAGCGTGCAGGTGTACAGGAAAGTGCAATCTTACTTAGATCCTTCCCAGCTGAAGCAGTGAATTCCCCAAACAACAGACACAGCTGCAGTGTTGCTATTCCAGGACTGAAGACACTCGACACCAAGAGCTTCCAGTTTCAACTCCTTATAATAGGCCTGTCTGCATGCCAAATGCACACAGGGTTCAAGATGTAGGATTTTAATTGCTGTCATACACTCAAGATTCCTCACCCTCACAAAATCAGCTGTACAAAGTGTGGCCATAACCTATTTCCTGCTGAGTGCGTTCCCTCTCATGTTTCACATTTAGCCATAAAACCAAAATGTTGGGCATGCAGCACTGAGGCTCTGAATTGTTTAAAGGACTTAAGGTTTTCTTTTACAACAGTTGTAAAGTTTGCAGATAAGCCTGAGATGCTAATAAAATAATAAAATAGCAACAGCAGACAGGATGATCACATTTCATAGACTAAATTCTGTATTTGATGAACTTCAACACAAATTAGCAGATCATGCTTCAGTAATAAAATGCTTATGAAGCAACGTTAGAGTAATAATTATGATCAAGTTATTAACTAGACGAAGAAACTGTTTTAAATTGACCGGATTCACTGACCTGCTGAGCCCCTCCGTGCTGCCTGAGAGGCTGACATCAATGTGAGCGACGTGTGGTGGAGAGTCTTGGCGAGACACAGGAGTTGTGTCCATCGGTTCCGGGCTGGGGGTCCTCAGCTCCGAGGTCAGAGGCAAAAGTACTGGTATAGAGAAAAGCCGGGAATGGGGCACCTCTGGGGACAGGTTGGGCTGTGGGAGGACACGAACCATGGTGTCATTCCTCCCTTTTCTAACCTGTTCGACAAAAATGGAGACGTTCAAGTTGCAACACAGAAAGTGTGAAACAGCTTGAAAAGGAGCAGATGTGTTGTTAGATAGATTTTTTTACAAGACAAAAAACATCCCATAAAACATGCATGTGAGGATCATCTGTCAGACATAAGGCAGCAAAGCGGAGGGCGCGGCATTAAAAAAAGGAGTTAGATTGTAAAACTGCAAGGTCAGACTGATTTTTGCCCTACCTTACTGACCCTGAGTGGGTATAAACTCTGTGAGGCTCCAATTCTCGTGTAGGAAAAGAACCTTAACCGAATTATAGCAATGTTTTGCAAGGTGTCCTTCTGCATTTTAAAAGAAAATTACCAAGGAAACTTAAGATAAGATTAAAAGAGTATGTCAAAGAGCTTCGTCCTGCTATGTAGTGTACAGACAGCTTTGGTATAGCTGCTCATGTACACTGAAATCCCTGGGTGAGAATAAATAGGGTATAAAATGGGTCTGACACCCAGAGCTTGACTATCAATAATGTTCTAAAAGATCCAGAGCTAAAAGGCTCATTTGCAGACATAGATGGATTAAAACGGGCTTGTTTTATCAGAGAAACGTTTCCATTTGGAGTTTAACTTAGTGGGTTAATGGACACAGCTTCCATTTAGACATTCAGTCACTTAATGGAGGATTCATTTGCGACATAATTAGATGCACACATTTCTTTGGCTAGACCTGGTATAGATTTTGCCCCTCAGCTTTGTGATTGATTTAGCTGTGTTTGCCTTTAATTGGAAAGCACACCGGAGGAAAAAGGGGAAATGAGTGCGGACGTCATCTTGTTTCCAGAAGGGATTGGTTACGTTTCATAATTTAGAGGACACGTCATGGAGAAGGGGAAATAACCAAAAGGCCTGTTAAAATAAGAAACCTCATTCTTTGTGGTTAGTTGAGATTGTTAGTTTTTATTAAGTATCTGTTTGACATTTTGCATTTTCATGTTTTTTTTTTAACTGTTCTCTCTTAATGATTTAGGAAAAAAATCATTAACCTGCCTCGGATTTCTTCCTTATAATATTAACAGTAGTTGGTGTTGAGTTAATTAGTTATTGTATTTAAACTGCATTACAAAACGGTCAAAAATACAGTCTGAGTTGCTGGACGAGAAAAAGCTGCGCACTTATTCTGAAACTTAGAAAGCTAAAAGTACCAACTGCAAAAATCCTGCACGATAAAGGTGGTTGGGGTTTATGTGTGCACATATGTAAAACTCTCCTGCAAAGGTTTGTTTCTGTCTGTTCTCCACTTCCTGGCTTCTCTCTGAGCACATCCAAAACAGCAACAAGCAGGAAGCAAACAGGCCAGATGGCAAAGAAGTCTGAGAATTGAGGGTATGACCTGATTTGTAAAAGATGGATTAACATATTATTTGAAGGGTTTTGATTTAAATTTTAGAGTCTAATAAATTTGTAGAGCTTATTCATGTGGTTTGCCTTCACATAAAAACTCTTTTGCAAGGAAAAAACTAAGAACATTTTTCATTTTCATGTGGTTATCTTCACTTACCAGAAATAACTTCTTTCTCTGATGGACTCATTTCAGAAGGGCTTTTGATCTTTTTTAAAAAAAAGGTTTTAAATTGAGATATTAGATACACTTTAATTTAAAAGAGAAAAATAATTTACATTTATTACATCAAAACAAACTAAAAAGTGATTTTTAGAAAAGTTTTGTTGCTATGCAACCATTTTGTAATAGTAATTAAACAAACAAAAAAAACAGGGGCCTTACAATTAACATAAATACATAAAAAGAAAATTACATTTTATTGCAAATTCTATTAACTTATTTGTGTCTCATTGATTAAATATTCAAAATTCTAAATATTCTTTCTTACTAGTGTTTGTTTCTTAATGCAAAACCTAAATAAATTATGTAGTTATAATTCTTTATAAAGTGTATAGTAATTCTGGCACTAACAACTCATCCCCACATAAAGTCACTCGTACCTGAAGAGTGAGCCCTTTCTGCAGCTTCCAACTTTATACCTCAGTGATCACTTCTGATGTGTGCACAGCCAAAAACACAAACTCCAGTGCTTTGAAAGTTTGTCGTAAATCATAACAAAATATTAAGTCTTGCTCAGTAAATTAAAATGTGAAAGATAAAAAGCTAATTGTATAATAATATGCAATTCATCTGTTAACACAATGGCAATTTGCCATGAGGAATACATAGAGGAAGCTTCTAGAAAGGTCTCTGCTCAGTGTAGACCTAAATATGGCTGTGCTCTCATGCTTCACATATAACCTGCTTGAGCTTGAATATTTCAGGCTAAATGCATTAAAGAAAACCTAAAGATTTGGGATAATTTGTTCACTGCTTTTTTTCCCACTTTGAAAACTTAATTGTATATACATATATATATATATATATATATATAAATTAAGTATCCCTGTGACATCATAATGAAGTTTTATATATATATATATATATAAAAACTTCATTATGATGACACAGGGATATTTAATTTATTAGGTACTTTTTCCCGGATCTGTCACTACCCAACATTGTCGCAAAAATGAGAAAGTACACTTCCAAACTGTCTTTCTGATGCGCCAGCAAGTAATTATCAAGTCACAGAGACATTTTGGACATGCATCATCAGTGATTCATCAAAGGAACACAATCGGACATTATTCATGAAAGGGAGGAAAAAGAGAGAAAGGAGCAGAGCAGGTGATAAGACAAGAATCAACATAAGACTGACTTTTATTGGTTGGACAGTATTTTGACCAGTAATGACAAAACAACATGACGCTAAGTGAAACACCTGCACAATATGGATTTACAATCTCCTCCAGAATGCATGAGTCGTTTTTTTCTGTAGTAAAATCCAGCGTAATCTAATTGAGCTTTCACAGTATGCATCGTGTAACCAGTTCTACCTCTACATTGACAAAAGCGTCCAAGCTGTGTCCTTCTACAGTATAATGAAAACTTTGCAAAAGTATTTTGAAGCTGCACGTCAGGGAATATAAAAGTGTTTCATATTTTATTATGTAACTACAATTTTTTTGATAAAAGTGTGTCAGCATTGTAATTTTGTATTATACATGTAAACATTATTTTTATTTTATATACCGTATGTGAATTACAGTGTATAAGTGTTGCAGAGGATGTAAATGTGAAAATATATTATAAAAATATATTAGTATTTTACTCAATATAATATTGTTTTGTGCTTCCTCGACACCAAAGAAGAGATCTCAGAACAGGTACGTTGCAAAATAGATGATTTTGAGAGAATATATTACTGAGTAAATCTCCTAAAGTTCCTCAGAGGTAAAGTTTTACCTGAGAAGTTTGCTGCTCTGAAACCCTTTTCACTGATTACAAAAGGAACCAAAATTCCTTCTACAGCAAGTGTCTTTAATATGTCAAGGTTATCATGACACTGAAGCTTTCTTTAGTCTCTGGAGTCGCACTAATTTCCATCTAGAACATTAAAACTCAATTTAGATAGACTACTTTAAGTGTTTACTTAAGGCAGCTTTTGCAAACATCCCATCCTTTTATCAGTGTTTGATCAAATAACGAATAATAATGTGTTGGACCACAGCACAGATGTAAAGCATATCATGTCCTATTTCATTTTCCCTGCAATAAGTATGTTTTTGTTTCCTGCAGCAGTTTTTATCAAATCACATCAGGTGACCGAGAAGCCGTCTGAGAGATGACCTCGGGTTAAGGCACCAGAGGAACACAAGAGATAAAAAAAACGGCCGGCACACAGGAGGCAGGGTTAGAAGTAATCTACATAAAACATCACACGACACGGCTAAACACTTGAACAAAAGAAAAATCAGAGTACTGCAACCGTTTGTGTTTTCTGTACCTTCTTGTTCTGCGTCCTCGTCTTGGGAGTGTTAGTGCAGGATTTGCTCAGCAGTTCTACATGTTCAGGTGGATTTAGGTCCTCATCCTTGAAGAAAAGTATAAAGAAATTGACAAATGATATTGTAATATATATATAAAAAAAACACATTAGACTAGCATAAAAATGTACTGTGATCTGTGGGTCTGCCTGATCTTTCATTTAATCTAAAAAAAATGCAAGTTTGTACACGTTTAAGCTAAACTAACTTCATCCAACAAACAATTGTTGAGTTATTAGGAGTGTCACTTTCAGACTATTAACAAGGTCAACAATAAATCCATTTCAGTGACCTGAAATACCATGGGATGTCGTAGCTGCTAGTCAGCTGACCCTGATAACATCTTTAAGCTCACAGAAATGCACACTGACTCCCACAGAAATGGCTTTGGTGCAAGAAAAGAGATTTTCCAAAACATGCCCTTGCTATGTTAATCACATCACACAGATTACATGGTTGGTGTTAAAAAGAACTATGTAAGGGAGTTTGAAGGGTTTCTGCAAGTTTGTCCTTTCCAGCACAACTGACAACACTGCATTTCACAGCAGGTAGCTTGGGAGGAAAAAACTTCTGAGAATGCATAAACAAAGACACACACACACATGCAGGCATGCTAATAAAAAAAGAAAGAAAAAAACACAAGTACACACTTTCATCCTTGATTTGAGTGTGTGTGCGTTGCGATGTCTCGGTTGTATCTTTGTGTCAGTATCCACAACGTGCGCCTCCTGTAACCAGAAACACCACAAATAGCAGAATCACAATAAACCATTTTCTTACAAACAGTAGCCAAGAAGCTTACATACGCATGAATTATAATGGTTGTTTGTTTATATTATGATTCCAGGAAGACAAACTTTCTTTTACTTATCTAAAGTAATCTTGAGCAATAGTTCTCCAGACTGTTTGCAGAAGAATATAGCTTTTTGATAAACCACTTAATATTGACTTATGTGCTCACAAGCACATAAAAAGCAATGTGCTAATGATCTTGTCGCCACGTAAAAGGCAACGTAACAGCTTAGCAAAAGCTTGCTTTAACTCATTATGTTGTGCTGTGTTTCTAAAAGATGTGAGGAAAATGAGCAGAGGACAAAGAACACAAGAGGCAGTGCAAATTTACAGCACATGTACAGTATGTTAAAGACCTGACTGAACATAAAAAAATCCATTTTGTCCTTTAGCTGTTCCATCACCTGATCTTTAAAGCACCTGAACTGGAAATCTAGCTGTCATTAAGCCATTTTTAAGAAAAGGAAAGGAAGAGAAAGACAAATTGCACATGAACTTGGTGTAAAATTAGTGGCAACAGGTCTTATGGTGTAAAAAATCCAGGTTTATTCAGTTATTTGGTTTAAGCAGTTATCAGAGAGGAGCGATCTGTAACACAGGCCATACTTCAGCCATATGTAGGGGTTTAATTAAAAGAAATTTAATTCTTAATTCTGGAAATGGCAGACCAACTTGGATCCACCAAACAATGTCATTGGATTGGTTCTGGTTGTTACCAGGCTTGATGGTGATAAACAAACAGTGCAGTGATGATATGAAAAGGCCAGAGGGAACAGTAGCAAATATAGATTACCCTTCCTTCACAGACTTCAGCAACACTGAGCCGAATGTGTTTGTCTTAGCAAAAATGAACTTGACTTTAAAGCTTTAAATCTTTAAAGCACAACTTCAAACC
>JBAMIG010000004.1:9743061-9753215 GCA_037177335.1 Kiunga ballochi
ACAACATTATGAGTGAAGTTTCTGCCATAAAGTGATGCAACATGTCTCAGAAACAGTATGTATCAAAAATGCGACATTCGTCCATAAGGGGTTAAGACTACTTGCTATAATTTGTTACTGTAATGTGAGGTGTTTTACACACGGTTACAGATTAGAGAAGATGCTGACATACCCAGACTTCCTACTCTGTCGAAAAGGCTGACTTTATCGTTTAGACACATCTGACTCTCTTCCAGGGAGACACTGCTGAAATGGAGGTGGACCAATTTGCATGCAGGCACTTGGATGTTCCACTGGCAATGGGCTTTGTTGCTGTAGCTGCCAGGGTGACCCATCGAGGATATGGTACCCCCTGTGCCAGTCAGGTCCTTTGCCCCTCCACAGCCAGATGCTACACAGAGAGGACAGAAGGTGAAAATTCATTTTACACTGAATTAGTCTCATATTGACTTTGTAGGCAAAGTGAGTCAGATTAGATGTCTGAATTAATACTGTGCTCATTGTGGATATCTCTGCGGATGACATTATATATCCAGGGGAGGTAGGCAGAAGAGCGAGTGAACACAGAAGGCTTCTTATTCATGATGCATCCAACAGGGCCAAAGCTGGTTATACCATGAACATCCCAGGGACCACCAGGAGTGTCCTGGCAAACTAACGGACCACCTGAATCTCCCTATAATATCACAGAAAGAAATCACTTTCATTCATTCGTTTTTTGCAGCAATGCAGGTTTTTGTCAAGTCCATCCTTTACCTGACAAACAGACTTAAGCTAATCTGGAAGTGTGTAACCACAGCAAATCATAGAAGTCTTGACCTGGAACCACCAGTAATCCATCCTTTTACAGGTGTCATATGGGACAACAAGCAGGGCAACCTGGTTTAGGGTCTCTGAAGCTTTTGCATTTAGTGAATCGCCTGATTACACACAGAAAATCAGGATGTATTTGCACATTAACACCAGCAGATGGCATGCAAATAATGCAGCAATTCTTTTGCAGGGTGAGAACATTTTTCTATGCCTAACATATCGCTTGAAGACAGAATCAGTATATCTACACCAGTAAAAAAAATGCAAATGTTTTTTTTTTTTTTTTAAAAAAAGACTGGCTGCTAATGAGTACGAACCAGAGACGGCACCTGTCTCATCTCCCCAGCGGGAAGTGTAGCACTTCTTTCCACCAGGTAGCATCTCCTCCTCAGAGGGAAGGCAAGCAAATGATATCTCATCACTGGGTATCACCTCTTCCTCCAGCCTGACTAGAGCAATGTCAAACTCCACTGTGGGATACTTGAAGCCTTCATGGCGATAGATGCCAGATATACTGATGCAATGTTCACTAGGCTCAGTGTAGGTCAGGTTGTGTTTGCCGAGGCACATGCGCCAGCTCTGCAGCTCATCTGCATATCTGGGTAATAAAGGATTCAGCGGTTATTATACACTACATGCACCATTGGTATCCATTCATCACTGTCAATATCAACTAACAGGATTTTGGAGATGTTTTTTTTTGTCTAGCATGAAATTTCTGCACAGGATCAATAGAGCACCAGAAGCTTCTTCTAAACAACATTGTATATCTCTGCTAATGTGTTGAGGTGTCTAACAAGGACTATGTCTTACACTGCTGTAAGACATAAGCTCAGATATCTGCATGCATTGGGTTTTGGAAAAGAGCTGCTAAAAACCTGGATTTCTTCACTCTTGCTCTGATATATTGGCAGGATTTTTGAATATTCTTATTTACCTTATACAGCAGTGAGCTGCTGTAAGTACCCAGTGCTTGTGAATCAGAGTCCCTCCACAGATATGTGAGAATTTGGGTTCTGTTTGACTGGCTGGCCAGACCTAAAACATGCACACATCAGTAAGCAGAGATGAAAACCAGTTTGGAATTTGATGGGAAAGTATATGTAGAGTGAATCAGTGAGGAAGTGAAATCAGGCTAATTCACTGATTAACAGCACTGAAAGAACATTTGTGATTTAATGAGGATGTTTTCTGTTTGAGTGAGTCTTCATCCATTGGAGGAGAGCTTTACCTCCATGGACACTTGCCAGGGCCTCTCCATTCACAATGCGTGACACAACAGCAGGAGGAATGGCTGGTTTCCCACATGCACCGGTCCAGTCTACAGGAAGTTTGTTTGTGTAAGAATAAAGTCAGAAAATGCAGCTTATATTTTCTGACAGTTTAGCTTTTAGGTTTTAGGGCACCACTTTTCAGTTTCTCACTGGGTCTCAAAGATTTATTTGGATTTTTTTTTTTGCATTTTTTGAAGAAACCTTTAAAAACACACAGCTAAAACTTCAAAAGTCCCATTGCTTTTGAGTCTCACCATTTATCTGATAACATATAACCAAGCTCGCCTACATACTGCAAAACAAACCCCATTTCAAAATGTACATTTACAATCCTTACCCAAAGAGTAAATAATACCTGTCACACTTATCTCATGCTACCATCCTTACCTGACAAATAGTGCAACATTACCGATGCTTTGGTGAAAAAAAATGCTATAAGCTGCAGAGTCCATCTATATAACTCAATTGCAGCTATTGGTTTGGCAACGGCTTGAGCCACCTGGGGCTCATCCCAGGGCGAAGAATAGAAATTATGTGACGTGCAGCAAGGAGGGAAAGAGAAGCACTAGGTCACTTCACATTGTGTTCTCAGCACACCAAATCACCTTGCTTAAATTCACATCTGCTTGACAGAGGAGTGGATGTGAAGAAGGGATGAAGGTGGGAAGAAACATGAACATGGTGGATGACTGGAAATTGTGCAGTAATGACGCCAGTCCTGCTAACCTAAGGGACACTTAGGTTATATATATATATATATATATATATATATATATAATGATATATCTTATTTTGGGGGTTTAGCTATCTATCCTAGCTAGCTAACTGTCACTGTCTTTGTGTTTGATACTTCTTCTATTCTTGTGCTTCTTTGCTTGTTTTCCATGACATATTTTATCACTTCTGTGCCCCTGAGCCCTAACAAAGGCTAATTTAGTATCTGTCTTTTCACTGAGCAGATTCTCAACATTGACCTTTGTTTGTAACCTCTACCTTTTCCTCACTGCCTTACTTCCTTCATCTCCTCTGCTCAATCAGCCATGGTGAGCTTCCTAAAAGAGCCAGTGTGTTGATATCTGTCTAGCATGTGACGCAGTCTCATGACGCTCCAGGGGTTTTGAAGTACAAGAGTTGTTAAGTGCAGGTTCTCGTCCTCTGAATGCTGCAGGGCAACACAAGATATGAAGGCTATCAATTTGCCATCAAAACAAGTTGATAATTCAGGGTGAGGAAAATAAGGAAGTGCTTTGAAATAAAAAAAAAGGGAAAACAGCAAAAATATGAAAAAAATGTATGTAAACAGCAGTGTTTTTTTTTTACTAAAATGATTATTTTTGAGATTGCATTTGATGTGTAAGAGTTCTAAGACAAATTCTCTGCCGAGCTGTGGGGGAATGCAGGTTCTTTTTAAACCAACACCATTTTTAATATCAAAACACACATTGATGCATCTAAATAGTGTTTACAGAAAATGGCAAATATAGAGCTGACAAAGATACTCTACCTATGGGGATGTTATCCCAGGAATTGGGCTGAACAGGAGGCTCAGTTGGCGCAGGCAGATTAGAGTTTGTAGTCCAGTAGGCCCTAAAGCCTTTGCCCTCAGTAAATAAGTCTGTATGATAGCAAATCAGCAGCCGCTTGCTTTATGTTTGGATGGTAAGAGGCAGCTTTGTTCCACAAAACGGACCTAAACAGATGGAAACAATAATTTGTACACTGCAAATAAACAGGGACAGAGACATGTGGAGCTTACACATAAGCTATGATGATAAAAATTGTTTTTATAACAACTAGATATGAATTAAATTTACTTACCATGTTTTTGAATGAGTGCATTTGTAACACTGTTGATGTCATAGACCATAATGTTATCATAGCACTTGGAAGTGAAGATGTCTTTGGCTTCCAGGTCAAAGTGAGTGAATTTCAGCGTAATTTTCTTCCCTAAAGGTGCAACAATGTTCCACATGCACTCTGTGTTAGCTTTGTAGTTCATATGCCCGTTTTGGGACTTAATAACCCCAGTTTCCTCTTTGGAAGAAAAGCCACAGCCCTGGATTTCTGAAACAGGAAGAGGAAATGAGAGAAATTGCACAAGATGCACAAGTTGATAAATGTAGACATATACATCTTAAACCCACCAAAAAGCTTTTTAGGGCTTAATGTAAATGGTTTTTGACCCAGCATATCAATGTTAAAAGCAATTTAAGTTATTGTGACATTTAAAGTACCCAACTACTTTAGCTGCAAGATATTTGATATGTTGTCACTTAAAACAGCCTTTATAGTTATTTAAAGCAAATCTGTACTTATAGGAGAAGAAGAATTTACAAGAACATACATGCAGGGGTAAAGCCAATCAGCAAAGAGACCTGCATAGAATATGGGAATGTAATAATCGGTTATTTAAAGTTTGATCAACAGAAAAAAAATCTGATAAAATCTGATTTTGTCTTTTTTCTAATTACACTCTGAAGGCTCATGCGTTGAAGAATAAATATAAAATAAACTTAAATAGGATCCAAGAAACTGCATTTCAATAAAAAAGAAAATTGCTCCAAGAAGCAAACTGGTTTTCCAGATCATATTTTAAAGCAACTGGTGCAGATGTTGATGTTTTAAGCAGGTCCATTTTTACTTTAACATTCTGCACATATCACAACGGAGCAACTTTAAAAGCTTAAATAGCAAAGCATTTTGCCTGAAGTAGTTTGGCTCCACGGTTCCCTCTAAACGTTGTTAAAAGGATTGATGACACCACACTGTGCTCATGCTCTTTCCTTTACTGTTGTAGGTGTCACTGGTGCCATCGGCTCACATATGTTAGAAAAAGAATACAATTTCTCCACGACTTATTGTTTCTGAGTTAAATGTGAATTGCTTACAAGTCATTGTAGCTTTTTGTTTTACATCCTTCTCACCTTTCATATCACACATAGAAGTTCAAATCACGCTCTGATCCAACAGTCATGATGATAAAAGCTCACTTTATCTTGCTTTTGTACTTTGACCTGTGGTTCTTCAAAGAACACACTGATTTCTAACAGCTAAATATATGACAGATGTGCTATATAATGAGGGGATGAACAGCTTTAAAAACCAATGTTCAAGCTGTGTGCTGGTTGTACTTATGTATCAGTCCTCGGTACCTGCGATATCCTCAGGATACACTGCTTCCCACTTTGCAGAGAAACCTTGGTCTGTGAGGCGACCATCAGACTGGAAGGTGACAGTTATTGTGTCATTGGCATTGACCACCAAAGGGGGAAGCCACAGTGTGTACCTGATGAAGGAGGGAAAAACATTTTTTTCCTCTTTATTAATTTTTTCCGGGACTTTTTTGTGTAACACACATCGCACTGCATCTTAATTTAAAGTGCTTCATGCAAAGCAGATTAGCTAAAAAATACTTTAGTGTAAATTCAACATTTATGTATGAATTGTATATTATATATGAATAAATTGTTTATTAAACTGGTATGTTAAGTATTTTTTAATGATATCAGTGGGATAAACAATGTTATTAAAGCTTCTCTCATCATAACTAGTTATAATTACAAATCAATGCTTTTTTTTAGCATGCAATTGGCATAAAGGATGCCAATAGTTCTCCAGATTTTCCTGATTATGAGTTTTAAATGTAGAACTTAAACTATTTCTTCATATTTCTGCTTTTGCACACAATCAGATGCATGCTCAGCTAAAGCACTCTCATCACCTGGTTGTGAGTGTTACACAGAGAGGGTGTGCCTTACTTAGTCCTTGAGAACTCAGCAATAGATAAAGCTGTATCAGCCTCACTGCAGCCAGTGAGGTGAATAATGAGATGTAATTTATAGTTTGCCAGGCTCTTTGGAAAGAAGATCCTGATGAACAGTTTTACAGCACAGGGTGCAGCACTTAAGCAATATTGTGATAAGTGAGGTGTTCGCCTAACAAGATGTGCTAAGGATGCACATTAACAGATGTATATCAGTCTTGAGTGTTGCTGTTGATGTGAAGTAAGCAAGTTCAAAGCACACAAGTAAGCAAAATGTGCAATGCATGAAGTTTAATTTCACAGGTCTGATTAAAACACATAGGCATAGAAAAGCACTCAGAAAAGGCCAAATTCTGCATGGCAAAATTTTGCATTTGGTATACTATGATTTCTATTCTTTACAGTATATGTGTGTGTGTGGGTATGTGTGTGTATGTAAATGTGTGCCTAACAGAGAGAGGCAGCCATGACAATCAAGAGAATGAGAAGATAGTAAGGTGAAGTTATTTCCTACCAAGGATACTGTAGTTGTCTGAGATGATCAATTTGTTCTCTTTGCACTGACTGGTCTCTCCTGCAATGGCCATGTCAGTAATCTCCAGTTTGACCATAAATCCTTTGGACAGAGATACCTTCCAGGTACTATTTGAATCATCTGGATAAGAATTTGGGAAATCCAAGGACTTCAATGATGTTTTGTTATTTATGGTTCGCGAGAAACAGCTTACTTTGATCTTGAACTGCTCTAAGAAAAGATTCATTATAAACTACTGTAATTGGCCACTGGAGGAAACTGCTGAGTGCCAACAGCTTATAAAGGTGAACAGATATCCTCCTCAGGGGGATAACCCCACCCCCCCACCCCCCGCCTTCCCCCTCCTCCCCTCTGTTATTATGCAGAGCTGCTTGCATTCATCTTTATATAGTATCTGGTATATGACTATTATTATGCTTGTGTCAAGAACTGCATGTCAATAGTTATTTAAGGAGCATCATCAAACCCATCATCCAGAACACAACACATCGTAAACCATAATAGAACAATTATGGATACACTAATTATAAACGAGACGTTTCTTTTCATTTCCAGGTGCCGTCTGGTGTTTGTTAGATTAATCTCAGTGGAAATACATTTTCAACACAATCAGGGGCTTTTGGATGAATCCCTAAGTTTAAAAGTCATACATTTGTTTGTCCTATAGTGTTTATTACCACTAGTATTTAGTAGTATTTATTCTATTTACTTATTTGTTGATTCAAATTAAATCAAATATAAATTTAATATATTTTATTTGCAAAGTTTTGCAAAGTTGATATGGTTTTATTCCTATCTGACTTGTCCAGGGTTCCACTGCAATGTTTATTTAACTTATTTATTCAATTTAATGTAAAAAAAAAGAGAAAAACTGATTTTTTCAATTGTCACAATTTGTTTGTCATCTGAAGTAATGAGATACGTGCTGTGTCATGCATCCCCATTGTAACCCAGAACTCAGTTAAATACAGTAATAATGTGAAATTTAGCTAAAGAAGTTTAAAAACAGAATTAAAAGTGTTTCTCATGCTCTCCTGCTGTTAGGCTGCTGTAGCTCCCACTTCATAGCTGTTTCTCAGATCCCATTTAAAACAAGTGAAAAGATGGAAGTAAAAAAGAAGTTTGTGATGAAACTCACCAGGATCTGTGGAAGCTGGAGGGGTTTGTGTGGGTCTGGGCGTGACTGTGGGATTGGTGCTGGGAATGACAACAGGTGGAAGGCTGGACTTTGTGTAAGTTGAACTGAATCCTTTCGAAGTCTGTCTGTTGTTAGATTTGAAGGAGACCATCATTGTGTTGCCACTGGACACAATCGGCTCAGGCATCCCTCCTCCACATAACTTACCTGTCAAAAGAGGGAACAGTCCTAAACAATGACATCAGTGTTTCCAAATCTGAGCTTTAACAATTTAAATCATCTGTACTGCTAAACACCAAAGTCTGTGCAGACTGATTTAGATTCATTAGACTTTAAATAGACTCCAGAATCTCTGCCCAAAGTATGGCTTCTCCAACTTTTAATTCAGCTCGTCTTTTATTCATGGAGCTCTACAGTTTTTCATGCTTTTTCAGTCCTTTTTTAAGTTCTGTCTAAGTCATTTGCCTTTTACACACATCCAGTTTCAACACTAACTTTAATAATGAGTGAAAATAAGAATAGCGTACATAGTCCCTCTCCATTAGTATGCACATTGGCTGAAATGTATTTTAAAAGCAGTTTAACTTTTGCCTTCTAGCTGCTTACCCAGAACAGGAGAGCCAACCTTGTGGCCATCGTAAACCTGAATATAGTCCGCACATAACTCAGGAACCAGGTCGAACGAGGTAAATGTCAGTCGGACCTTTTCGCCTTGAGGTACTGTAATTCTCCACTGATCCAAAGGACAAACACACACAGGACAAACAAACCAGGTGATCATGTTTAAAGCAAAGAAAGATACCTGCTCACAGTCAGACAGCAGCCAAGTTAGACTTATAAAATGGACACAAACAACAACAAAAAACAAAGCAATTAATGCAGTAGCTGTCAGTATCATGTTCTCTAGTCTCATGGCAACTACATGGGCTGCATTTCAACATACTGTAACTCATAAATAATTCCATCCCAGATTCCTCTTCTACTTGGACAGACGGTGATCCATCAAGCTCAAGCACAGCTGCATGAAATAATGAAGACAGCCATAGCACCATATGACTCTGCATCCAAGCCCCACATGCAAATACTAGCATCATCCTCACCGTGAATAGATGCATAAATCTCTAATCAACACCACAAAACACTGTCTGAATTCTTTTTTTTTTATATTCAGAGCTAATGGATTTCCTTTAAAGTGAAAATGTCCAGGTTTTGTGGAGACCATAATTAATCAATAGGAACATGTTGTGATCTATATCAAATTGTATCTTCAAAGTAATGAGCTGTGGTTAAATTTGCACAATCGATAGAGATAAACCTTTTCTAATTTTTACGCTTTGCCATTGTCTCTGTAGCTGTGTCTGAAAAAATGTGCTACATAGTAGCAGCGTTAATGTGGATCCTCATAAATTATCATCAAAGGCACATTTCAGATACTAACAAAAGACAACCTTTTGACAACATCAAGAAAGAAACTATTCAGCCCATTAGCACTGAGGAAACAGAATATGAATTGTTTTCAGAAAAATGTAATAATTAAATACCATTAGAATGCAAATATTTGCTATATTTCACTATGTGTTCAAAGACAGTTAAAGACAGAAATATTGTATTTTACAGAAATACTCAGACACGTGATGATGATGCCAATTGAGCCTTGGTATATTCTACTTCAAGATGTTTCCACAGCTTAATTGGATTCTGCCATTTGCTAAGCAAAACTAATAAGGCCCTTCCTTATCAAGGTCTCACAGATGATGGTGCTTTTAAAGTAAAAAAATAAAGTCTCGAACTGGAGGGGACCGAACTTAAGTGGAGGAATATAATGCCGGTCAATCAGCAAAAGCGTTGAGCGTCATCTATATACATGATCATCATGCTGGGGACAGTTCTGTGAATCATGACATGTTTGAATTAGGAAGAATTGCAAATTGCAGTGGCTTGTTTTTGAGCATAAAATGACATAAAACCTGTGAGAAAAAGTTGCTTCAGTGCTACTGCTTCTGGTTAACCCCTTACAGCCTGATGTATCATGTTTGATATTGTTTCAGGGACATTTTGCTTCACTTTATCGTAGAAATTTTACTCAAAACCCTGCTGTTCAACATATGAAACTGGTCTTCTGGACCCTGGTAAATACAAATAAACATAAGATTACACTATGATTATTTTGACATATTCCATAAAAAAAAGTAAATATATGGAAAAAATGTAATCAGATCTTGTTAAAGAGTTAAACCATCCATCCATTATCTGCCGCTTTGTCCCTAACGGGGTCGCGGGGGGGCTGGAGCCTATCCCAGCAATCAACAGGCGAGAGGCGGGGTACACCCTGGACGGGACGCCAGTCCATCGCAGAGAGTTAAACCAGACTTTATAAAATATTGAATATTTCTGTCCAGTTCTTCTTAATTCAGACATAAAGGGTTCAAATCTAAAGGAAAACTCTGTGTTAATGGATCATATGCAGGTCGGGCATTATGCAGATGGAGCTAAATGTTTTGGTAAATTAGTTGAAAGTAAAAACAATACAGTATATATATATAAATAAAAAAACTCCTCCCTCACCCACCTCCCATCTCCTTGGGTAGGGCGGGTGGTTGTTCATCTCAAGCTCGGGTTCTCTACCAGAGT
>JBAMIG010000004.1:9785114-9801572 GCA_037177335.1 Kiunga ballochi
GCTAAAAAAAGTTAACTTTGCATGATATGTCCCCTTTAACCATCCTATTCTCTGCCATTCTTCCTCAAAGTTGACTTTATTATACTTTGCTTACATTTTTTTGTGTTGACATCAACTTTAAACTGCATCCAGGGAATGTTATTTAACTTTACTTAAATTAGTGTAAAAATACATTGAGTTACTGGAAAACATTGTAAGGTTTTTTTTTTTGGGTTTATAAAATTCCTCAATTAAAGGTATTGTCCTTGTTATATTCTGTAAATACTACTTTTTCACAAGAAGAGGATTTTTTTTTAATTACATTTATTTTGGTCTTCCACCAGATGGTGGTGACCACATATCTCTTATTGTGTAGTTTGTATGATGATAAACAATAAAATGGCACGAGAACAGCACAGAAACTGATGAGAACTAGCAGCAGAGATCATATTTCTCCAGTTTTATCATCTCTTCATTGGCTTCCTATTAAATTTAGGATATAGTTTAAAATCCTTCTCCTCACATATAAAGCGCTTCATGACCAAGCTTTATTATACATGAAAGACCTCATAGTTCCATATGTTCCACACAGAGCACTTCGCTCTCAGACTGCAGGTCTACTTGTGGTTTCTACAATGGGAGGGAGCGCCTTCAGCTATCAGGCTCCTCCAAATGGCAACCTCAAGCGGGCAAACGTGAAGCCAATACGAAGTGCTAAAAATTGCAGTTACTCTCTACTTATCTTCCTTGTAGAAATATATGACCTCACGCATTTCTCCCCATTTTGCAGGTCTTGCTGGATAAAAGCTGCAGAGTTAATGTTGCTTCAATGTCATTTGTCTTTCCTGTCCTCTCCACACCAGTTAGTTGGGGTGGACAGCTGTCCTCCCTGTTAAAAGGGGAGTTTTCCTTCCCACTGTCGCCTATGCCTGCTTGCTCAGGCTGGGGATTGCATCAAAGTCAAGATATAGTTTATAGTTTCCCTTATCTAGACTATTTGATGAATTGGCTGAATATGATGTGAAGAACCCTGAGATGACACTGTCATGAAGTGAAGTTGAATCAATAACACTGTCATTTTAATTAGATGGAAGTGATATACAATGCACTAGTATCCAGAAAGGTACCATCTGGACAGTTTAAATTCAACATATTTACATAAAAACAACTTTTAAAAAAGCAATGTAAAAAAAAATGTACGCAACAAAAAACATGGTCAAAATCATTGAGTGCAGACAGTAAGGTAGGCAAAAAGCAAGAAACTGCATATTAGTGGATCACATGTTGTAAACATAAAAAATGTGCAGGTTCTTAATAGCATTTTAGTGTAGTCAGCATTTAAAGAAATGCTCAATCAAATCAGCTTGTTTTTAATACAAGGGATGAACCATCATCTTTCCAGTGAAGAACTCCATTTCTAAAATTATCTAAATGTTATTGCATTAACTCCTTTTTTGCAACCGATGGACATTGGAGAAAATAATGAAGGAAATTACAAGCTTAGCAAGTTTCAACTCACGATGTCAGTCATGTGAAGGAAAAGTTTGGTATTAGTGTGATAAGGGGGCTTTGCACGAGTAAAACACGATTGTTTAATTCACAATCATGTTTGTTTTCCAGTTCTCTATGTTTGGGACAAGAAGCAAACAAAAAGTTTGAATTTGCAACATCTGCTTTTTAAAGTAGGCAAGCTGTTTGATGTAATGATTTCAGATGAAGGACAATCAATATCCCAAAATGGAACTGCACTGCATCTGTGGACATTTTACATCTAAGAGTACAAGAGATTACAATATTCACATCTATGCATAAATGCCTTATAAAGTACAGCTACTACATGTACACTGATTTAATCTGAATAGCCTTTTAGTTAATGTCCTCTTCCTTATTTACTGGACAGAATCTATTGATTGTAATAGTAAAAGTCTTTCATTTCTGGTAAAATACATTTCTAGAAGCAGTTTTGGTCACATTCTGTCAAATATCATACACTCACATTTAACATTTACCTTCATTCTTCTGAAAAAACACCTCTGACAGATCATTTTCCTCTCCTTGAGAGCAGCACAAGTCCTTTACTAGAACTCATCCAGAAAGAGAGATTTCATAGTCACTCGATGACAACAGGGGACGCCCGACTTTGCGCACATTCTTAGCGTTAGTAATGCGAGCTGCCACCTCCACGGGCTTCTCAAAATAACGCACCAGAGCCTGTTCAGTGAGGACGGAGGCCAGGAACTGCTCAAACGTAATGGCCCAGTCTTTATCAATGCTTGTGCTGTGTGGCAGTCTGTTGTGGGATATGCTGGTGTGAGCTTGTCCAATCCTCTCAGTGTTGGCGCCATCGTCGCTTCGCACAAGCACCGTGTCATCTGCAATGTCCTCGCACTGCAGCTTTTCATCCAGCTCATGCGAGCCGGCACTTAGCACAGAGTAAGATGACATTGACGTGTCATCTTTGGTTTCGTCGTCAGAGATGAGCATGGCAGATGAAGTGCCAGTGTCTTTCGGAGACGAGTCCTCCAGTTTGATGTCTTGCATGGGGGGCAGCTGTTCGCTCCCTTCGCCCTCTTTTCCATCCTCACATAGGCTCAGTTTGTTTTCCAGACCTGTAGGGACAAAAACCTCTCCCAAATCCTGACCCTCCGGAGTGGTTTTGAGATCCAAGATGTCTCTCCTGCATGCAGTCGGTTCTGATTGAGCCTCCGGCTTGTGATCCTTTCTGCTAGAAGAAAAAAGCTTCCCTACTTCTCCCATTTCCAGCAGCAGACTGGTGACTGTTGCAGTGGCATGATACAGCTCTTGTTCTGCAACATCTTCACTGAACATGCTGTAGAGTGTCTTGCAAAGTTCAATGAACTGGCTCTGAAGAACAGAGACAGTTAGTAAATACTAGTTATATTTCCACCTGCTACATAGATCCAGTCTTACCTGATTCAGCTTTGGGAGATCTTTTGTGTTTTCTCGTTTAGGTTTAGTTTCCTGGTTCCATAGCTTCAGATAGTGACGGTAATCAGGAGTGTTCAGTTTCTTCACTGTAACATAATAAAAAAATGTATGAATTGCCTTACTGATGCAGATTTATTTGTATTCCCTAGAGAAAAGGTTTTAGTCTGTAGTTGAAAAATCTTTAAGCAAATGTTTCTGGACATGAGCAGCAGAGACCATTTCAATTCCCGGCTCCCAAATAAATATTTTTAATAAATACTTCTTACCTTTTTCAGTCTTAAATGTAACTCGGACAAAACCATCATCCTTTTCACTTCTGGACTTTGAGTCATGGCCTAAAAAGACACAACAGTAGATGAAATCATGTGGAAATACAAAGTACAAAAATATAAATATTGTCAACACTGAGGATTTTACACATAAAAGATAAATCGCACACAATGTTGAAATATGGTGTGATAAACATGTAAATCTTAAAAACTAAGATGAAGAGCGACACTGAAGATAAATGTCTCCTGTTGTCCTGATTAATGAGAAATATTTGATAGAAAAATGTGTTTAAGCCACCTTTTTGTTGTATTTGAAGGATTAAAATGATAATAGTTTATCATCAAGTACATTTTAGGTAAAAGGCAGGGTTATTTATCCGTTTGTGAAAATGGCCAGACACAAAGATTTAATCAGTTTCTCACAATAACCAATGCCAAACACAAAGGGGCGTTTGATTTGTTTAAATGCAACCAGACATCTGTGCAGCTTTCCTAAAAGCTAACATCACTTCAGCTTAGGAGATCAAAAGGTAATGGGCTGAAATTCAGCTTGACTTGGGAAAGTCCAACACCTAAGCTTTTCATAGCAAAAAGAACAAAGTGTCAAAACTCATTAAAAGCAAAGACAAGAGCATTGGAAAGTCTTTATTAGCTCAACCAAAAGCTAATTCCCCAACAACATAAAACCAAGAGCAGGACTGCACAATGGCACAGTTGTTTGTCCTGTCCAGGGTGTACCCCGCCTCTCGCCCAATGTCAGCTGGGATTGGCTCCAGCACCCCCGCAACCCCGTTCAGGGAAGAAGCGGTAGAAAATAGATGGATGGTTAAAACCAACAGCAGTCTGCAGCTCTGATATTTCTTAGACTTTACTCAAATGGAAGAAAAATGCTCTGACATATGGACATACATCTACAAGGCCGCAGAGCAGAGAGCAAATTTAAAGACATCCAAAAACATAAATCTGACATACATATACATCCTCAAAGTTACGTTTTTACTCTTAACTTTTCCTTTGAACTTCTGGAGAGTGTTTCTACTTGGCTTTTAAAAAAACAGCAGTTTTTATACATTATTAGGATTTACTTAGACAGCAATTAGCAAACATCAGTATGAAGTGTAGCGCTAGCACGTCTTTAAATCAAAGTTTGATCACCTGTACAAGGATTCTTTGATATGGTTTTATTTTCCCTGCATATCTAACATTTGTTCTAATTCAACTTTTGCACCTACAGCTATTGTGATTTTGTCACCATTAGTGAGCATAGTGTGGTCTCTTTACTTGTCTGTGGTTTCATGTTAAAACCCAACTTTGTTTTTTGTCTGCAAATCTCATAACTAAAATTAATATTTTATATATGCTAATGCGATGTTAAAAATCTATTAAATCCCTAATGAAAAGTAACATTCATGAGAGAAAAATTGAAACATGGGGCTGAGATCTGGCAGAGTGCCGTTAAAAACTAAGGAAAATAAGCAGAGGTTGCGCTTTGCAAAGAAAATGAATTGCCTGAAACAAACAGCAGGTGGTTAAAGCTGTATTTATTTGGGTATTTGCTGGATTTCTGTTTGTTAATTAACTATTTTTCCTATGCAGTCCCTAAGAAAACTCTTATTATCTCTAGATTAGTTTGTCTCGTGATTTAAAGCAAAAAAGGTGTCCTGCTCTGGTCCTTCAGGATAACAATACTGCAGGTTTTCAATTTCTCCTTGTTCCAACACAGATGACTCAAATCAGGTATACAAAGCTCCACGACTTCCTTAATGCAGCGGGGGAAGCGTATGTCAGTGTTTGTAATTTACTACTGCTATGCTGCCATACATGGACATTTAACAGGCTGCAGAAAAAATCATTTAACCTAAAACCAAGAAGCTAATTATACCAATTGATGTCTCTGGAGTGATGTCTTCAAAGAAGTATTGAGTGGCTTCAAACGCAGAATCCGGCTCCTCCTGTTCATGACAGATCTCTGCAACAAACAATTTACACGCTTACGTTGAGATATGGCCTCATGTCAGGCATAGCATTTCTTGATAGCAGGAGATCGGTCTGTAATAACACACTTACCAGGTAACACGTGCATCTTGTAGAGGAGTTTTAGCTTCTCAGTAAGGTCCCCATGGCACAGGACACCTTCAAAACACAGCAAAGCTTTAGTTGGTACGCATTTACAACCTTCAAATGTGATGCATCACTTTAAATGCCTGACCAGCTCGATATTTGGGCCACAGGATGGGTGCCATTTCTGTCCATAGGAAAATTTATGAATAAATTGACATAAAAGTAAACAGTAAAATCCATTTTCTTACTTGGCCAAATTTCCTGCACAATACTCTAATTCCAAATTTAAGCTATGTGCTGGGAAATTAATAAAAACCTACCATGAAACACTATTTAACCTGTACCTCACTCTATAGCATCACACTTTGGAATAAATATGATTAATAAATCCTAAATCTGAGTTTTTTTGCATTTCTGAGTATTTCAATATTCCATCTATCCTTTACAAGTATTTTTCTAAATCAAATAGTATTTTTTGGTTAAAAAAAAAAAAAGGACATTTTAGACCCATCCCTGGGTTTCCCCTCAGTCCGGTTACCCTCAAACATTACCCTCCTGATTCATTTGGAGCATCCCACAAGTCCCGTGCACAAGAAGTAGAATCAGTTGGATCTTCTGAAAGCCCATGAAAAGACCAAAACTAAGGTGTCCTATTGATATTTCTTTATATTTGCTCATATTTAAAAACATTATCAACGAGGTCAATCTGAGCAAAGTGTCTTCTTACTTAAATCGTGCATTAGTTATCAGTTTGTGGTGATTGTGCTTAGTCTCCCCATGCTATTAGCAAATATACCATGAGGTTATATTTCATATTTTATCCAACTCTGAACCAAAAACTCAGTCCTGTTAATCATTTTATCAGACTGAACCATTCATTTCCATTTGCAGCATGGAAATGACACCCATTCGGTGGAATGACCAACTTAAAAACAGACGAGACATTCTCCTGCCTACCAAAGCCATTGATGAACTCGCGAAAGTTAATGAGAGCATCTGCATTTTCGTCGAGCAGACGGAAGAAGCAGACAGCGAGGGGTTCAGAGTGGGCTCCATTGGCCCAAGGGAACAGCAGGTTGAACAAGCCTTTAAACTGCTCCACATCGATGCGATACTGCTCCAGGTACGGCAGGCTGGGATCATGACGCTCTGTAGGGTTGCTACTGCCTCCCCAGTAACAACTGGTCAGGTGCTCTGCCTGAGGAAAAGAACAGAAAGGTACACATGTACCAAATAATTATAAAAGATTGAACTGAACTAGAGTTTCTCTGAAATATCATCCCAGTCCTGAGTTATATTAGATCATTATAGACACACTACTAACAGTTAGGCAAAGCTAAGGCTCAAGTTCTACCTCATCTAATTGGAGCATCTTCAATTTTCCAGTATAGACTCCCGGAAGACAAAACAACTGGAGAATGCTGTGGCTTGCATGAGAAAAAAAATATTCTGCTACTTTTAACCTTATCTGTACAAAAACGCCTGTTAGACGATGCAACAGTTCAGCCGCCTGGATTTTATTAGAGGTTTTTTTCATCACAAGCACCGACATCATGAGACATTTGACATAAAGCAACAGAAATAATGTGAATGCAAGCAGTTTTGTTGTATCAACATACCCCCTATGTTTCACTGTTTTTTTACTGATGATAAACGAGGGAATTCACTGGATGTGTAACTCACCTTGAAGAGAATAAAGAGCTCTTCCAACTCATCAATACTAAATGCTGTCTCTGTAACAATAGATCTGACCTGCAACAACAAGGATGATAATGTCATGTATGATTGTTTTTCAGATGATCTAATAATGTCTACAATGTAGTTCATTCCCCTTTAAGACTTAAATCTAATTTTATCTGAACACAGACAAGAACCATGATTCAGGGAAATTAAATTACACCTTAAACCTTGTAAACATGTTCTTATCTGCAGTGGATTCTTACCACGTTGCGTTTGGTTGTATCTTCAATAGTTTGGATGACCCTCAGTCTCTGTTTAAAGCGCATCTGTTCAATCACATCTGCGCGAATGGAGCCAAATTTCTGATGCAAATGAGAGAAGAAAAAAAAGCAGAAATGTAGACCAGCCCAACACTAAAGATGACTGTGTGACATTGAGGTCTGCCATCAGTGTAAGTGACACAAACACACATTCATATTTAATGCTGAACAAAGTTTTGTAAATTGGCGCAGTCAGGCTTCCAAGACATCCACGTCATTTTCATGTAAATAAGTGAATCCATAGAGTCAAATATGGGGGTGAAGTCATCTTACTGTGGCACTGTGATAACCTCTTTAACATGCCTCATACAAAATTTACCCACTGCTGGTCACACAAAGAGGTTTGCTTCCATCTTAAAATAAATTTAGTACCTCATAAGAACTGCGGACTAGTTTGAAGATATCAACCTCTGGATGTGGTTCTCCATTATCTGTCAGTAAAGAGTGGAGGTGAGGGATGGGTGGGAGGGTACTGTCCTTATTGGTTACACTGTCCAGGTATCTGTGATGGACAAAAAATACAGAAACAGTGTCAAAATAATTAGGAAGCCTATAGAGAGCACACGGCTGTACCACAACAGTAAAGACAAAATTCTTCACCTTCCCAGTACGGTCATCGCCTCCCCATCATCCTTACAGCCCAGCAGTTGGTGGATGTTGGCGTGCAGCACAGAGAGCGCCAACTGGAAGATAACTTTGATTCCATCATAGAAGAAACAGTCCACCACGACCACCGCGCTCTCGAAAGGCATGACTGACAGAAAGAGTGTGAGGAACCAAGAGAGCGAAATAGTGGAGATGACCCCAAGGTCCTGCATGCAGTCGTACAGCTGCGGAACGTATTCACGGGCAAGCTCCTCGAACACTCCCTGGTCAACAAGAGCTCCTGGGGAGGAGTTGCAAAAGAACTGCGGTTAATATACAGAATATATTTTTCTTTTTAAAGAAAGAAAAAAAGTCTTAGAAATACTGACCAACAACCCTAGTATTGTAATAGTCTGGCAGCATCCTTTCACAGAGGGCCACAAGCAGCCAAAAAGCCTCCTCTTCTTTGGCATAAAGCAGCAACACAGATGTCACAATATTCATAGCCTGCAGTCATAAGATCATTTTTATTTAAATATCTAAAAATTAGTACATAAATAAATAAATAAAAGTATTATCAAGAACTGTCAAGTTTCTTCCCACTACTGTGGGGGTTAAAAACAAGCATGTGTATACCTGACAGTATCCAATGTTGGGATTTCTGAATGCATAGGCAGTGAGGACCCTGCGGAGGGCAGCAATACCCATCTCGTTCTGAAAGGCCGGGTGCTCTGGCAGAGAGCGGTGTAGGTCTCTTTCAATCTCTTCAGTAGCCAGGTTGTACTTGCCCATTGATTTTTCCACCAGGTCTTCATAGTATCCAGGGTGAGTAGTCATCTCATTAATCGCACCTGCAAAATCATATTTAAGTTAAAAGGTTTCTTTGTCATTTCCTTTACTTAGAACAAAAATAAAGGCAAATTCCTGATACTTGTGATGAAATTTACACAAGTATAAGATTCACTTGATGATTTCTGACATCATAAGAAATCATTAAATTCATGTGTGATAAACAAATTTCTGAGTCTTCATTTTAAGTGAAAAGATGCTTTTGAAATCATTAGATCCATTATTCCCTTCAAATGCATTTCCTATTCTCCCCTGTAAGCGGAATCCCAGTTCTTAATTCAAACTGGCTGAAATACTGAGCCCACAGATGTCTGACGGGTTGATCTTATGAATGGCGAGTATTTCTCCCGAGGGAGGTGGCTTGATTAAAACTAATTAAATCAACTCTGACAGCAAACAAAGTAAACCTGAAGTACGTCACTACTGTTTGTACTCCAGCTCCACTCGGGTGAGGATGAGCGCAAGACGCTGTCTGGAACATGTGCATGCATGTAGCCGGTTGGGATAAAGTGAACATCAGCAGTAATTATACTGTTAAATACTAAACTTTCTGTGAAAACATTCCTGCCATGCAGCATAAGTTGTTGGAAACAGATACAGAAGCAATCAGGTTTAAAATATCCTCCTTCCTGCAGATTCATGAATAAATTTATGCACATGCATTTCATGAGGACTATTATCAGCACATATAATCTACTAATCATAAATGTGTTTTTCAGACAACATGCATGAATAGTTTACCTCAAAAGAAACCAAAGTGTCACAGTAGCTAACAAATATTTATGTTTTGTAACCAGACAAACTGATGCCTTTGGATTTTACAACACCTGGTGAAACATGTGCATGTGATGTTTAGTCCAAAGCCTTGTGTTGTGTCAGAGTGTGGCCTGTTATGTGCACTGTATGACTAAATCAGGATATTACCAGAGAAGAGCAGCCACAACTCTCCTCTCATCCCCTCAGGAATCCCCTTCAGAACCAACTCCTTGGTCTTCTCTGTGCGGTACATACACACTCCCTCTCCATACTCTGTAAAGTGGTTCTTCCACGCCTGCTCCTTCAAGAACTCTTTAGCCTGTGCGAAGCAATAAAGAGATCAACAACTACTGACTACTTAGAAATGTGCATTAATGGATACAGAGGGATCAGAGAAGCCTTCCGCTCGGCAAAGTGGAATCGAACCCACCAGCTTGGGATTAAACTCTTCAGGTGAACGACGTCGATACATTGTCATGAGGGCCTCTGTTGCCGTGGGCACACTGCTGTCATTCAGGTTGAATGTGCGTTCCACGTCCGAACCTAAACTATGCTGTGGACTACTGGAAAGCAGGGATCCGTGCTGGGAATAAACCTGAAAGCACATTAGTCAGGTTTATTGTCACAGTTTGTTTACAGGCTTTAGATTATCTGAATTTATCCTGAAAACGGTGCATTTAAAATCTCTAGCGTTCGTGAGAAACTCTTCACCAATTCTTACCTCATCATCTGAGCTGTTAAGGCTGCTATTAAGCTCCCTTTCTAGGTAGATCTTAGAGGTGGTTTGCTGCAGAAAGTCAGAGATCCTCTGCACCAGGAAGTCTCTGTCCTTCAGGTTGGCAAAGAGAAATGTCATGCGATTCTTGGTGCTGATAGAGAGCGGGCTTGGCAGCACATTGGAGCTGTCTGCCTTCTCCACAATGGTAACCTGTGGCAAAGTAGAAGACATTCAGTGCAAAGCATAAACAAAAAACAAAAAAGGATGCAATTAAAGGCACATTGCTATGTAAAAATGGGTGACTGATTCTGGATAAAGGTTGCATTTTGTACACAAAATATGTACCTAGCCCAACCCAGCACATATCCCTCCTTCTGCTACTCACTAAACTCACCTCACGCAGGGGAATGATGAGGCTGCACAGCGTCTCCTCCTTGCTAGTGAAGCAAATGTAGTTGGTAGAAACAAACATCTGGCCTAAAATGTGCATCTTGTTAAAGGGAGTCCACAGTGTGCAGTCTGTATGTCCGTCCAGCTTTTCATCTTTGGGCAAACGGAAGAGTGCCCGATAACGCTCACTCTTTGCTCTAGCATCCAGATCTCTAAAGAATAATAATAATAATTAATAAAAAAAAAAAAGTAAAACTGTCAGACATGAGGCTTTTGCACAAACATGCAGATAAAGCAGCTCAAATATACGATTACACGAACACTAGATGGGGGAATTAACTTACACAAGGTAGTGAGTTGTACATGACATGAAGCGCTTTATGTGAACTACACCACACAGTCAAACCAAAACCTGCTCAAATAAACTGAACTGAGCAAACTAAAAGAGGAATTTAAAGCGACTTATGGCAACCTCAGGAAGTAGAATTTATCAGTATCCTTTTGTCTCACATCAGTGAGTTGTTTGTGTTTTAGCAGTTACTCTATAAAACCCAAACTTGCATCCCCCTATTTTCCCATTTTCATCCCTAAAAACAACAACAACTGTTCCCTGTTACAACTGCAAGTTAGTAACACATAAAGATTCAAAATGAATAAACCATAAGCTCCTACCTCTTCAGTGCAGACACCTTCTTAGGCAACTTCTTTTTGAGTTTAGGCAACGAGCGGTCCTGTTCAAAGCCTTTGTTATCGAGCAGCTGTCTCATGGCGATGTTGGCCAACTGCTCTGCCAGCTTGAAGGTCTCATTGATGTTGAGGAAGACTGAGAAGACATGCTCGTTGCTGCGCGTGCTCACCTTAATCACATCAGGCAGCAGGAGAGTTGCACTCTTCTCCAATTGGGTGATATCTGCCCAGCGCACCACCAGTTTGGCTGATGGTGTGAGAGAACAATGCATTGCTCATTGAGTATTTAAAGAAAAACAAACATACAAACAAATGGTTTATGGTAGCCCTGAAGATTGTTACTGAAAAATATGAGCTCTTAGAAGAAAATATCCAATATAAAATATGCCTTTAGTTTTTATCACTTCAGAAAAACTTTGACACTTTGCCTGATGCTAACAAATGTAAAAAAAAAAAAAAAAAAAAAAAAAAAAAACCACCAAAACTTTCTCGTCGCCCTGAGGTTAGATTTAGGTTAGAAACACGTGGGCTCTAAGAAAAGAAATGTCTAAAATAATTTCAGAAGGATTTTTGTCATATGCTAACAACACATGCTATCAAGCAGATTAGCATAGCTAACATCTAGCACAACTGTTCTGGGGCCTCACCAACCAATGTTTGTTATCATACATATTAGACGTTTTGATCATAATGATACAATTACGGAAACATGAATTATTATAGAGATGCTCAATAACTGAGGTACAGTACCAGTCAAGAGTTTGGACACAGTTTCCTATTAAATTTAATGTGTCCAAACTTTTGACTGGTACTGTTCGCATTTCATAAATACGTATTTAAGCATCAGAGTACAATATGCTTATACTAATTAAAATTTGACTATGACGCATGTTTGTATATTAACTGTGAATATTGTGTAAGCATATAAATATTGCAGTGATACACATATGTAATGCTTCATGATGGATGTGCATGCGCTGCTTAAAGATTATTATTATACCTTGAAATCCGTCCACTGATTTTTTTTTCTTTGTTATTATTTCTGGCACAAATCTCTTCGTTATGCCAACACAATTTACTGCAGCAGCCTCTTTGATTGTTAAGCCACAACTGTGACCAATGACAGGATCGCCTAACGTGTCTACATCTTACCAACATGTATCGACTTCAGTCTGTGAAAAGTTGTTTTTTTTTGTGAAGTGAAATTTTTGTAGAGAATTTATGCAAAGTTTTATAAATTTGTTTTTTTTCTGGATATCTGCATTTAGTTTTTATCCTTCAAGGAATGCGTTCAGGATATATATTCAATAACTTTACTTTTTAAATGATGTTTACCTTCTTTTCCCAGTAAATATGAATAAAAGCAGAGGTGGTTAATGCTGAGGTAAAGCCACCCCTGCCGAGGCACCTTCCCCTTCCAGTAGCTGCAGGAGTAATAGTTGACCAGCTTCTCCTCCTCTGGCATCCCGAACAGCTTACGAAACTTAGAGCTTGCTTCCTTAAACTTGTCGGTGTCATCATCTTCTTTGACATCGTTGTTCTTGTTGTACTCTGCTATGATTCCCTGAAATAAAAATAAAAGCTTTAAGTAATGAACTGGTACATAAAAAAGGTGAGAGCCAGACTACATGGTTGCAGACTGGTGTTGTGAAATAAACCTACATTTTATTATAATTTTATAAAGATTTTGCACTTTACAGGCTCCATGTTGTTAGCATTTTAGCTAAATTAAAAAGGTATTTTAATAGTTTAATATCTACATCAAGACAATTTACAACGCTCGAGATGAAACCCGGTCCTCTAAAGGTCATTAAGACAAAAAAGAGTCATCTTTCTTTAAATCTGTCTACCAATCAAAAAAAGACTTTACCAGCATTTAATTATGCTGACAGACTAATGGTAAAGTTGAACATTAAACTCAAACAGTTACAACATATACTCACTGTTTGGTCAGAGAAAATGTCAACATGTAGCATAATTTCTCCTCACATAAATCACCATTAATTTGTTTAAATGTACTTTTCCTCCTACATTTACATACAGTTTGGGAGTTCTTATGTTAAACTGGTATCCATCAGTACAGCATTCTTATGTTTTACATTCTTCCACAAGTTTCTGACAATACACATGAAAAAGTTACTTTTGAGTCTGACAAATAAGCCAAACTATTATTAAGTGTTCCATTAAAAATAAATAAATATTGATTGCAGTATTATTTCAGTATTAGAAACGTCTTTATCCAACACTTTATACACACCTGCACCTTCCCCTTCACAAAGGTAGTAATGTCATTCTCGTTCTCAAAGATGGAGAGAGTCTGCAGCATGTTGTGTTCCAGCCACTCCCAATGCTCCGTGATCTCTTTTCGCGTGGTCCCTGCAGAGGAGGGAGGGAGGAAAGGGAGGGGTGACTTCACATGTGGAGCATGAAACCAGGCTGTTTTAGAGGCACAGTGGTGGTACTGTGCCACTGGGCCTCCTGTAAATATGAGAGATTTTAAATATTTATAATAAAATTCCAAAAGATGTAGCAGAAACCTGAATTGCACTGATGGGTGTGTAGATAATATATTAGAGTGATATTTTTTACCATATTTTTACCTTTTCTTAAATGCAAAAATGCCCTTTGACTCAAAGTTGCAGCTTTCTAAAAGAAAAGCATGCTTTTTTTGCACCATTTTCTCATTCGACATTTAGCTTTAGACATCACCTCAGGCTCTATGAATATTCCCAGCAGAGTACCATAGCAAGCTGGGAGAGGTTTTAAATAAAAAGGAGAAGCTGAGAGCCAGTCTGTTTTCACTTTAAAAAAATAAAAAATAAAAACACTAAAAATTAAATTTTTGTTCCAACTGATCTGTAAGATTAAAGCAGATCTTTGTGGCCACAGGGAGACTGATTGCAGAGCAGCAATAGCCGACACTTGACCACTATCCCACCAGTAAATGCACATTGACTACATTAGCTGCATCTGCCAGACTGATCCACTTCCCGCCATCTCTGGGAGGAGGAATCAGGAGGGGAGGAGAGAGGAGCCAGAGCCATTTCAAATCCAAGTCCGTCTTATCTAAGCCTCCATTTCATTTTTGCATTTAGTAGAAACACAACTCATTCAAATTCAACACTACCTGCATCATAGCCACACATTTAATGTTTAACTTAAAAAATGCCAGCTGTTAATGGCAAACTAATGTCTCACTGAAAATAAAATAGATGTATTTTTCTCTAGCTAGTGTTTGAGAAATACCGGTTTTGGACTGATGCCAAGATAAAACAAGCAATTTGAGAAGGTTAGTGGAAGCTTTCTGATACTTGCCGTCAATATTAAAACAAATTACAATGTAAAAATATCTAAATTACACTACATTTTACATTACATACCTATTCTGGGTAAATTAGGATTTGTTTATATATGATTTCATATTGATACAGCACAATTACTTCTATGTAGCCTTCTGTTGTAGCTTCTTTGCTCTGCAAGGACTGATGGTCAACAGGCCAAACAACTGAGGCTCTCAGGGCCAAATTACCACAAACGTCTTGATCCCATAATGAAAAGAGGCACCACACTCTGCCCCACAGGATTAGGGTTTTAGTTAACTCCACTTGGTCAGCTGATGGGTCAGTAACGTTGTGCCGCAGTTACAGGCTTGTGCCATAGACAACAGAGGTAAAGAACTAGACTAAAACAAGAAAGGTGCTGTAGAAGTTAAACAGTCTAAATCACTTCTGCTAAAACTCATGACTTGCAATAAACAATAAACAAGTTTCACAATTTTGAAAACAATTATGATGCCGTTAAATTGTGATTAAAGTCAATCAAGTGATTAATGGAAAATTTTAACTCCCTGCACCCACTCCTGTAATCCTGCTCCATAAAGCCACGGAGGAATGATGCAATGCAGTTAACATGGTAGAAAGCACATTATGTCTTCAATACAAGCTGATGGGGTAAAATCACATAGGGGTCCATAACCCTCAGATTAATAACATTTAAGGAGTTACAGACAACATGATAACGTGTGAAGTAATGACTTGTTTTGTGCGCTGACTCGCATGTCTGGTTGCAGAGGTAAGGTGCACATACCATGAGCAATGATTGAGTACACTAAGGAGTCAGGAGTTTGGTAGAGAATCCTATAAGGGGCCATCCGAGCACTCGAGTCCAGAACAACATCCAAAGTTCCAACCAGCAAACCTGTGACAGACAAAAACACATTAAAAAGAAAGGAAAAAGGAAAGTTTTGGCTTCAGGGTATCTTCTTAAGAGAAAAACAACTTGTTGGTCAAAAATAGCAAACGCTGCTCACTCATGACTGAAGTGGTTTTTAAATACAGTAATTCTGTTGTAGCTAACGCTCCCCAGAGACATGTGCCAAATAAAAAAAATTAAAAAATCTATGAGCTTCTGTGCTTTTACTTAACTTTGTCATGTTTCAGCCAAAGTGTGGATATGATGAGATTTTAAGGATTAAGAAAGAAAAATCAAATTTTGGAAATTAAACACCACTAACGGATTTACATTTTAGCCACATTTGACAAGTAAATCAAGGCTCCTGAAGGCTCAGGACTACATTTCTTCTATAAATACGCAATAAGTGACTTATGGTCTAATTGCTTTTCAATTAATCCATTAATAATTTATAGATAAATTGTAACCCATTAGTATTCATCCACTTGATTCGTCAGGTTATGGAAAACACACACACAAAATAATTCTCCTTTTCTATTCTACAGGTATTTAGCAGACGCTTTTATCCAAAGCGACGTACATCAGAGAACAACACAAGCATGAAATCAAACAACAGGGAACAGCATAGATAGGTGCCAGATGCTGCAGGTCTGGTTGGGCACAGCTATCATCTTGTAGGACACAGGTGTTGTCCTGAAGTGCTGAAGACACCAGTATGATGTTAAATGAGTGGGCAAGGTCCAAAAAGTCCTTTGCCAATGTGTTTGTTCATATCACCCATCAGAATAAGTGGTGTGCCATCATCAGGAATGTCAGAGAGTAGCATGTCCATTTCTGAGATAGTCATTGATATTGTCATCAGGGGGCCTGTATATGACCAGGATGTATGCATTAAAGGGAGTTGATACCTTTACTGCATAATACTCAAGTGATGAGCAGTTAGAAATAGGACGGAAAGCAGTTGAGTTCCACTTATTAGACAAAAGGAGGCCCGTGCCACCTCCTCGTCCAGCAGAGCGAGGTG
>JBAMIG010000004.1:9849917-9880764 GCA_037177335.1 Kiunga ballochi
ATACATTATTATAATTATTTGCGTTTTTTTTTTGGTATTTTCCAAAGATGTGTCTTTGTCTCTTTTCTCTTGGACACTGATGAGGGATTAGCGCCACAACTGTACGGAGAACTCAGTATGATTGTGAATGGAGCAGGAGTAGATATGTTTTTTTTGCTTTATCCTGTTTTTGTTTGCTCTCTGTTACTTCTTATCAATATTTAATATACATTTTTAGTGACATTTTTTTTTGTCTGAAATGAACATGCTGTACAGAATATACGTGACAATTGTTGTCCCAGGAATTAAAACAAATGTTTTGATGGTGTTCCTCAATGTTGTTGATTATCTATCCTGTGCTCATAAGGACACTCGTGTTTCCTCCAGCAGGCTGGACAGTGCCAACAAATTATTGGAAGATAAAAACATTGTGGTGTTCAGAATGCTGATGTGATTCAGCTTTCCTAATTATGTAATAAGAGGAAGACAGAAGACTATTGTGGGTTAAATGGATAAACCTATTTCCAGGAGCAACTCTTTTCAGTCTCTTTCCAAACACACCTTCGAGCAGGGGGTCCTTGTATTTCATTTTGGATTCTTTCATATTAAATAACCTCCTCCTTCAAAAAACATAAGGTTTCTTCATTTGTTTCCCAAGAACTGTTTTTTTTTAGGAGATTTCCTTATCGAGAAAGAAGATCTAAGGCTTTGGGTCTTCATAGTTTAGTCCTTACACATGTTTATTGTGCCTTATGTCTGCTGTTGTGTGATTAACTGTGTATGAAGCCGTTTGTAAAGACTTTGTTGTGATACTGGGCTATATAAATAAAATAAAATTGAAATGAAAGATCCAGTTAGGAATATATCATGTGAAAACTTGAGGATCCAAATGTTAAAATGGGATTAAGTCTTATTAGTTACATATGAGTAGTAGTACAAAACAAAAAGAAACTGATTGCCTGCTTCCACAGGACTTTTCAGATTCCCACAGTAACGGCACTTTGCATGCAGCACTCTGACACTTGGGGTCCACCACCCAGTGAGAGCTGATTTAACACCTTTCACATGTGACTGTTGGGGTTGTATTTAGTAAGGGTCTTATATGGTGAGTTTATATATATATTTTGCTGTCACTATTACACAAGATGTGTTTTTCTAGATGGGTGCAAAACAGAAGAACAATTCGTGGGCAAATGATTGTGTTGATTATGAAACTATTGATGTTTTGATGTAGTAAGAACTACATTAATTTGTGTGATAATTTATGTAAAACAGCTCATATACCAGTAATGCTGAACTGCTTTCTGTTTTCTCCCTGATCAATCAGCTTAATTAAACTCGTAATCTTGCTTAAGACTCTTTCACTAAGCCTAATTAGATAATGACATATAATTTCCTCCTGACGGGACCAAAAAGATTTTCCACACATAAGTGTAGAGAAAAATTTAGATGAAAAAGTATTGTTATTAAAGTGTACAAAGAATTAATGCACGTGCATATGGCAACTATGTACATATGACAGCATTTTTTATATAAATTATTCACTATTTCCAACTGAAAATATATTTTACTATGCAGAAAGGCTTCAAAACTAGACATCTATCCTAGCATTTCTTCTTTGCTGCAGATCTAATTGCACAAAAAAATTAGTAATATTATACTGACCTCCTCTGTCTCTAATTGGATCAAAATGTTTGTGCAACCATAAGGATGACATCATAATCTCTTGAGGAGTAAACAATAGTCAATCAAAGATGCATTTGAAGGAAGACTTCACCACACACAGAACAGAGTGATTGAGGGAAAGAGTGGTGAGGTTTATGAACAGGTTGAATAAAAGAAATAAAGATGTCAAATGTATGACATGTTTGATACTTAATAGCATATAAAGTAATTATAAATAATCAGAAAGAAAATGACCTGGTATCTTATGGCAGGTAAAACATCCCTTCATTAATTTTCTACACAGCTCACAAACTAAGCTAACACATACGTTTTTGGGTTGTACGAGGACTCCAGAAGAAATCACACACAGGGAGGATAAGCAAACGTGATGCAGAAAAGCCACACCCTTCCCGCAATCTGGGCTCGAACCACTGTGAACCACTGTGAGGCAGCAGTACTAACCACCACACCACCATGCAGCCACTAGTAAAACATCAGACCCAAACATGGGACCCAGTGCCCTGTGCTTAATGGTTTCACATGCAAACCAAAAACATCTTCTACAGTAAAGAGTTCCATAGTGGTTATGTGTGGACTGGGAAACTGGAAGACGCTCTTTTATAAAAAAAAGACATTTCTATGTTTGTTAGTGTTTCACGGAAGCAATTCACCCCATTCAAATGAATGAAAGATCTTTGCAAGGCTGAAAACATCCCAACAATATCAGCCAAGTATGTTGAAGCAGGGGAATTTCAATGGGTCCCGAGGACCAGGAATGCAAACCTCAAAACATACGACTGACACTGTTTGTAATTTTAAGAAGGATCACCAAAAAGCTATCACATCAGTAGTCATTTCACTATACCTGATGTGTGTAGCAAACCTATAATTATCATACTCAAGAGGTAATTCTCTACAGCTAAGTGACTGAGTTGTTAATATTATAAGACCCTAACAATTATTTTGTGCCTCTGGGTCCTGAATTGTGTTTTCCTTTCACTCGTATCACACTTGTGCCATCAGCAAGTCTGTACAAGTCATTCCTAAAGGTAACTCAACTGCACAGACTTCTGTGCAAAGGCTGAAAGTTCAACCTCATCAGATAAAAGCAGATGCAGATGTTTACCCCACTGGCCCACACAAACATTAAAGGGAGCAGTGTCCCTGCAGCACTGACAGGAACATTCACAGCAGCATGTGGATGTGTGAAGGACGATGATGCTGCGAGGGAAGGAGCACAACTCAGTGATGAGAGGAGAAGGTGCCAACAAAAAAACATTGATGTTTGCAAATGGATGATGTGGGTGCAGGTTATTATTTTAACCACATTTGGAATAATTTATTCTAACTTGCATCTTGTGACATAAAGAAAGATGATCCTTTTGGTTTTATGAGCTGATATTTTTCTTTAAATTTCCCCTGAGGTCACTTACAAATTCCACCCCGGCTACTATGAATAACCCACAAATCCTGCAGCTTGGTACTTCTGCATAAAAGTTTCAGTGGACGATATAAGAACAGTCATGTATCGGCATCAAAATTGAAATGTTCTTCATCTTCCATTTTGGGGAATGAGATTTTATCTAAGCAAATAAAACCAGAATCATCGTTTTTATGTGATGGACTGAAATAAATTTATTTGTGCTGGAACAATAACTTGCACCCATTGGAGTTTGAAAACATTCCCGTCTCACCTTCGCATACAGTCCAGAGCACGAACGAAGAAGTCCTTGCTGAGCTGGTGTTCATCTCGCAGGAGGGCACACTGCTCTAATGTGACAGACATGGCTGTTCGGTCTTTGGCACTTTTACAGCTGGTAAACCTAATACCATTCAACCTTCGGCAGATCTGAAAGAAGTTGGAGATCAAAATCCATGAGATAAAATTTGATGCAACCTATTTAGTTTTAATCTCAGAGGGAAACCTCCACCTCTAACAAAAGTACAAAAAAATGATAAAATAATTCAAAGTTTACACATTTCACAAGCAGTGCTTTCCGTTCAGCTCTTATTTAACACACAAAGTGGTGTAACGTAATGATAAAAAGCCGTTTTTATGTTGCACAGGAACTATATTTACATTGTCTACTGTTCTGATCAAGAGCAGCACAGTTTTAGCCTTTCTAGATATTTATTTCTACAGTTTTTACATTTTGTGCTCCGTGCTTTAACTCTGTTTTGAAAAGATGCACTGAAATAATATAAAGAACCCCCTAAACATTATCCTGCACTATTTCCAACCACAAGTGTTTAAATTGTATTAAATGGACAGAATTTTATGAGCTCACATTCTCCATGACCTGCCAGCATGGTGGCATTTTAAGTTATAGAACATAAAATGGTTAAAATCAACTAAAAAGTGAGATAATTATGCATTATGTGTCCCTTAGAAACTCAAACCCAGGGGTATATATAGGAATACATTGTATACCCACTTATTTTGCAGTCAGCATTGAGTTTATCTACTTTCAAATCCCCTACTGTGTTTCCTGCTATTCAGTCGTATATGTGAGCTAATATGGTGAGGCCATGATCCACCCTACTCTGCCTCTAACCAGATAGTGCTCACTGCCTTGACTTGGCGTGTTTTTATTACCCCTAGATGTATACAAAACCTACATATTGCAATAGAAATCTAGTAATAGAAAGACACACATTAAAAAACTGTTATTATTAAACATTTTTTGTGGTCTAATTAGGTGGATTTTAAGATGTTTTGATATAGACATTTTTGGCCAAAGTGTGACGAAAACACTCTTAAGGATGTGAAGTAGTAGGTTATGTGATTGATGGTGGAAGGGATGGTTTTGAAAAGCCATGGCAAATCTTTTCCCGTGGTTTGATCCATTTAAGTCTCCATGTTGATGGAGACCTTCATATCTCTGTGTTCCCTCAAACTGATTGAATGGTTCCTCTTCTTTTTGGTGTTCGCGGCTTCCAGAATAATTTGAACAAAGATTTAGTCCACAGATGACTGTCTTTTTAAAATCATGTTCACATATGGCTTCTTCTTTGCAGGATGAAGCTTAAACTTACATTTGTGAGTCAACGGTCTGTGTTCCCAGGCAGTCATTTCTGGAAGTGCTTTTCATTGCATATAGTGGTTTCACGAGTTTGTGAGATTTTCCTTTTGCACAACTTGGCATCAAATGCGAAACAAAACAAAGTCTATGAAATTGTACGGTTGGATGGGTGATGGATGATAATGCAGATAATATACTCTTAGCAGGCTAAAGCCTGTGTTTTTCACTCAGTGTGGCTTTCATGAGAACTACTTCCTTGTGTAAAACGGATGCGATGTAGAAGTTTGACAGTTCTCTAGCAGAGAAATGAAATACAGTAATAAAATATGGTGTCTTAGATAGTGGGGCCCTTTATGGCCAATCAATCACACTGACAGTTCCTGTTTTGTTCAGTTCAGTGTCCCCATTATAGCCCACAAAGAAAAATGAAACACTAAAGTACATCCAGTGTGTTGAGATAAGACCCATATTTGACACGCAAGAGAGACTTTGTTATAGAGTTTTAATGAAAGCATTCTTGACAGGAGCAGAGTTAAAGAATAACACTCACGGTTCCAGCAATCCATAGTATTTCCACGTTCTTTCTCTTCTTTGTGACTACGTTTTGGCCCAGCGTTTCAAGTAAATCCTTTATGTCAGTCTGCGTCTGAAAACACGGTAGACCTGTTTGCAGGAGAAACAAAAACACACTGTTCTATTTCTGCTTCTCTCACCAGTGAAAACAGGCTTCGTAACAGGAGCGTATGCGCCGATAAAACACAATATTTAATTGCTTGAAAAAAAATATTAAAACAAAAGTTTGATGGAAGATTTTTGATCTCTTCACAAACACGTATTTTATGCAGAAAAGTAATTTATTTGGAAGATTAAAACCAAAACAAGATTATTTGAGCTTGAAAACAAAAACGAGGAAAAGAAACAGAATAAGCAAATATAAAACCACATTTTACACTTACATTCTAGTGGCACCTTTTCACTTAACAATTTATAATAAGCTTCTAATATCTCAAAGTTCCTCTGGTTTATTCTTTCTTGTAGAGAGATATCCCCAAACCTGTAAAGATGACAGACATAATCAGGGTAATCTAACACTGTAGGATGCTAAAAGCTGATTTATTATGTGTGCTTTTTAAGGAATGAGCATATGAATACATAGGAATGTTTATGTAAATGTAGTCCTTTTGGAGAATAGAACTGAGCTGTGAACAACATCTAAAGAGATTCTGTCCAGAGAGTCCTTGCAGTACCTCTCAGCTATTGTTTGCTGTTCATTGATGCCCACGTTAAACAGCACCGGGAAAACTCGCAGAGGCTTGCCCTCCTTGATCTCCTCTGGCAAAGTCTGGAAAAGCAGTTGTGGTAATGGCACTTCTACAGTGAAGTGGTCTCTAAATGCAAACGGAGTGAAAAGCAATTAAAAAGAAATGTAATACTCTTTGCATTTCGATATAATCCTTTTAGGAAGTTGTGCAATATGCTCCTAAAAAGCTCAGAAAAGAGATGGATAGTATGCATGAATGGTTGGGAATGTAACAGTGTAAGACTGCATGACAGCAGGACATGGTGATAGGAGGAATGTGCATGTTATTATTCTTGGTACAAAGCCAGCTCAATCACCACTTAGGACAGGATTATCACCCAGAAATCACCTAGAATTAGGGCTTTTATAAGTCATCGGAAGTATATCCACATCAGTTTGTCATTTTGCATAAGGAAACTGAAAATGGACTATGAATTATATTAAAGCAATCAAGACTATTGTGCCCCTGCGTAATTTAATTATGAAGGTATTGGTCATCTGAAAAGCATCTAGTTTAGTAATGCATCCCAGAACCCTCGTGTAATTTTCAGTGTTTGATCATGTCATTTTTTTGCAGACCTGGAATTAATAGTGGTAATATAGGAAGAACAGGGGGAAACAGTCTTCATTACAACAGCAATGCTTTTCTCCAGCAGTTGACAGCTGCTGAGTTGGAACAAGGATATCAATTTGATACGATGTCCTTTCCTTGTAATCAGCAACAAATTATACAAATATCTTCTGAAAGTCTTTAAAAAACAACCAGGCAGTTACATGTTAAGCTTTTTTGTACAATTTATATGCTTAAAATGAAAATAAAATCAAATCTTTATGTAAAAAGTGCCATTTTGAGCTTTAAGACATGCCACTGTAATGGAATTTACATGCGTGTTTCATCCTTTGACATGTTCAGCATAATGTCACTGAGATTAGTATTGAATCAGCACGTCTCTGTGTTACAGCCTTGACTGAGCTGTATATTCTCCTCATTGTCCTTTACTGAATGACTGATAATAAATCTGTATCTTCTAATGTGAGAGCCTGTCCACACTTTAGGTTGATATCCACCAGATTCCCTCTGAGCTGACCTGGATGGGTCAGCCTCACCGGTCATCATTGTTTATGGTTTTACAACGTGAATCTGATGCTGGACTTCACCAGGTTCCAGAGGAATCTCTTAGTGCTATCCTGACAAGATATATGATTGTGTGATGACGTGGGAGCAAACCCATATAAGCTTCAGCCTGTATCTTCAAGGTCCGACTCTCTCCTTGCTCTGCCCCGACGGACCTCTGAACAGACTCTCAGAAATGGCAATTTCTTTATTCTGTACTATTTTCCTTTGTTATAATAAACCTGCGATGGACTGGCAACCTGTCCAGGGTGTACATCGCCTCTCGCCCGTTGGCAGCTGGGATAGGCTCCAGCCCCCCTGCGACCCCGCAAGGGACAAAGCGGTAGAAAATGGATGGATGGATGGATGCTAATAAACCTGTAATCATTTTTCACTTTTACAACCAGACTCCTCATTATTGACAGAGACGTTTTTGCCTCAACACCACCATAACACAAAGAGATTGAATGCAGCAGAAGAGGTCTCACCGTCGGCCACACACTAAAGGCTGCAGCTCATGTAGGTCATCTGTTTTAGCCTCTGTGATCCTGAATGTAACTTTCTGCAGGTCTGAGATTCCAACCTCCATGTCCTCCAGCATCCCCACCTCTTCGCCTTAACGGGTAGACAAAACACATTCAGCTTTGTTTTTTCATCCTGCTTGTTGCATATTTTCATATAGGAACATCCCCTCATGCTAACTGGCAGAAAACAGAAACTGCATAATGAGCTGTAGTGCTCCACAATACTCATTTCTAACAATGGCTTCTCTTTAACTCAGCCTCTGTTCTTCAGGAAGGACTTTATAAATTCTCATCCTATGAATCACTTTCTTAGAATCAGCTCTATATAGCATAATATTTATCCAAAAGCTGAGTTGCATTGATACATGTCTGCTACTGTACATGTTGTGACTCGTTACAGCCACTTGTTATTCTATTCCCCTAAACCAAACGTTGCTTCTAAGGTTGTACCTGCTGGGAAGCAAATGAAAATAAACTGCTATGAGATCGCCGCTTGTGATTAACTCACTGTAGGTACTGAGAAGGCTCTCAAACTGGGCCACCAGGCCAACTTGGTGAAGCTGCCTGAGGAAGTCTTTGTCCTGCATTCCTGCGTACAACCTCATGACGAAACCACAAGCCAAGGCTGCCAGCTGTAGGATCGCAAATGTTAATTTACAACTATTCACTAGAACAAAGGTGATCACATTTGTTTCTGATGTTTTAATCACAAAGCTAAACAATATAGGTTACAAACATGTCAAAAAATGTTTAATAGATCAGTGCAGCCACCTACCGCCTGACTGAAGACTACATCTTGCCTCTGCTGCAGGAGAAAGCCTTGAGGTATGCTGCAGGCTGCCTCCTGCAGGACCACAAACGTCATGGCCCTCTTCGCCTTCTCCACCACCTCCATCACACAGTCCTTTAACCTGGCCACGAGAGGACACAGCTGCTCCCTCCAATCACCTGGGGAGAAATATAGGAGACAATGCTTTTTTTTACAAAAACAATCTTTATGTGTGAGATGAAACTGGTTAGCTCTACTAAATTTGATGAAATGTAGAGCAGTTAGTAGATACGATATGTGTCCTGCTGCGCTGAGGAACTAAGAAGGAAGGTTCTCCGTCATGCTCTTTTGAAACTCCCAATAGGAAGCGCTCTTTGATGTAACCAATCATGGAAGCTTTATTATCACAAAGTCTGTCACAAGCAGAGCAATCATGTACCCTGACACAGTGGCATGCATCCCCCAGAGCCTGCAGACCTGTTGTGACTTTAAACTCAGCTACAGTTCAGCTATTCTGACTGGATGTTCTGATTAAAGGTTGATTTATACTCACACAGTGTCTGCATCAGGTTGGATATGCTGTAACTGGGATAAGCTCTGCGTGGGTCCACAGAGGCGACCGCGAGAGGGTAGGATATATATATTACTGTACCACAGAATAATATGAATATTAATTTGACAGTGACTTGATTTTTTTCCTTTAAGTTTATTTTTCTGAAGATGATACAATATTATATTATTATAACATAATAGTAGTTGTTTTGTTTTATTTAGTTGAATAATTTTTATTAGATTAATATAAATGAAATAATACAAGAAAAAGCATTTACAGCTGCGCTTCAATGAGCTGATCTTTGGACCAGAACTGGCTTTTAAACTATTTGTGGTATTATAAAAGGCAAAGTTTTAAGTTTAAGTCTCAGACAGCAGTATCTGTTTTATTTAGATACATGTAAGAACGACTCATCTGTTCACAAACTTTGAACAGAAGCAGTTCTGTACCCAGCTTGTGTCCTACACTGATGCTCAGTATGCTCAGATGGATTTGCTCTTCATTTAAACACAAAGCAGAGAAAGGTCACTGTGTTATGAAACTCTGTTCACCAATCCATTGCATGGTCATTTGCTAAATTCTTCAATCAATTAAAAAATGGTGCTGATGTGTTGCAGCTTGCAGTAATTTATAAATAAAAACAACGTTAGGCTTGTTTTAACCCAGGGTATTGCCACATGAGCTGCAATGGCTGAGCTGGAAATGATCTTTTAAAGTTCTCACACATGTTAAAGGATCCTTCAGAATGACACTGAACCACAGAGCATTCCTGATATGTTAATGTGTTTGTTGAGAGGGGTTTGGACTTCTGCATTGTATAACTCAAACAGTAGCTTGCTCAAACAGTATTTCCAGGATCTACCATGCCTTTGTTAGAGCTTTAGTAATTTATTTAAAGTAGTCTTTGAACTGGTTTGTACTATATGGGGTATAATAACATATTGCTTACTATAAACAATCCAAACAATAGGGATAAAATTAATAATGATAACAATAATGTATCTCTAATTTATGACATAATTGTATTTCTTTTTTAGTTTCTTTCACTTTGCTCCAAACCTGATTAGAAACATAATGTACAAACTGTGACACAGTTAAAATGTACAAACATCTCGTCCCTTGAAATCAAATCTTTAAAGAGAGGTATGAAAAGTATCCACTAGGGGGCAGTGTTGGATAAGTATTGGTCAGGATGATCTTTCTGACCATAGGCTCTTTGGCTTTCAAATATCCTCAGCAGTAAGACCAAATTAGTGGCAGACAAGCACATATGACCAGTAGGATTCCCAGAATGTGCAGCAGGGAGAAATCCTTGTCAGAGAAATCATGTCTTATCTCATCCTGCAAATACTGGCTCTGCTTAGAGATGAAGGGTAGAAGAGAAGAATCAGACCTCAAGCTGTCACGTACTCCCCAACACACCTGTCCAAACATCCAAAAACCCACAATGTGTTGTCATCCCATGCCCAGGAATTACTGGTGTCCAAAACAAGATAAAACCCCTGTCGTCATTCCCTCGATGTTTCTGTTTAGGTAAACAGTGAACCACATGCTCTGAGGCTGTTCATCATCATATTAAAGGTGTTCTGGGACTGAGCTTATCTTTAAGACTGAACACTGGATGCCTGGCTTTGTTCAATGCCGTTAACTAACACGCGAGATACACACGTTGTATTGTAGAAACACAAGTGCAGTAAATGATTAAAAAAAGGAGTCTGAGTGCGACACAAACACACGCAGACAGATAAAGCCTCTCCTTGTAGCCTGGTCAGGCTAATGATAATCTGTGTGCCAGATGGCAGCTATAGTTGCCTGGATCATTTTCTAAACATGAGTTTTAGACAGGATTTTATTGGATGGAAGATAAAACCAGGCAGCTTGTGGTCAACAGTGAATAGCTCTGCATTTTAAACACAGCTTTCAGTTTCTTTTAAAACATTTCAAATTTAGCATTTTGAAGTCTGGAACTGTGCTGCATGGGAAAGCGCGGGACTCTTCGGGCAGCATAAACTGCTTAGTGTTGGGCTTTTTTTGTGGTGGAACCCAAATGGGGTTTCTAACTCAAATATTGCCAATTGTGTCCTTTTTCTTGTTAAATTCAGGAGTAGCAAATGTAAGAGACTCATGTCAAAATATTGTCGAGTGCATAAAAACAATCATTTAATGAGCTTTAATCCTAACAGTAGATGCAGTCCTCTGGCATGCAAATTTAAACACATCATTAAAAAAATAAGGTTTTAAAACTGTAAAAAGGGAAAATAACTAAAGAAAAAGGGCACTTACAATGATTGTGTGAGGTGATGGCATCAGTGGGCTGCTGCTCAGAGACTGGCTCCAGCTTACTGTTGTCTTCTTGGAGTTTATCCACCATAGCAATAACACAGTTGAGGCATTTAGCCACATTAGCCCATTCTCTGTCCTGAAAGAGAAACACACAACCAGAGATCAGGACAGATGTTTTCTTTATTCGCTGTCGCTTTTAGGTAGTAAGATGGAAATAAGCTAAAAAAACTTAAATAATAAAGTGTTAAAGCTAAAAAAAACAGCAAAAAATGTATTTTTCTGCACTAAAACTGGCTTCATATCAAAAAGATCAAAAGGAAATAGCAGTATGGATTATTCTCAAAGCATTTCTATCATTTCTTGCTTGCTCTTTCTTTTGCTGAGCTCCAGCTGTTCGCTGATGAATAGACACGTATTTCCGTACATGCACACATTGTGTGTTGGTTTTTGTTGCCTCGAAAAACATTGTTTGAACCTGTTACAATGCTGGAGAATGTTTTGAGTGATAGTTCCACATTGGCGTGGGAAAAAAAAAAGAAGATGAACTCCTGCTGTCAGCGTGGCAGATTGCGTCTTCACATTCACAAACAAACAAACACACACTCGCATGAAAAGAAGCAGGCTGGCTTAGGTTCAATGACAAGGATGCCATATAATAATCCTCTGCAGTCAGTGTGTCAGGATGAAATGTTTGAAATCTTTTTAAAAATCCCCTAAACACATCATGCCATTTAGTTTTCCAGGTAAATTTGCTAAAATAACCAGATCAGTAAAAATGACAATATTTCATCATCACAGACAGCAAGTAGTCAGATAGAAGTACTTCTACATGAATAGATAAATTTACCCATTCTTCCTCATCGTACTCTTTATGGTGTGGTATGGAGTCTTCGTGTTGGAGTGACACAGGCCCAGCTTCTCCCCCAGTCATGGTTTGCAATCCTTCCACATTATTACACATCCCTGTGCTCTCGGTTACTGGTGTGACTGGACTGTGGCCTGGAAGTCCCTGGGCCGGGCTCTGATTCTGGTCACTGCTCTGACTGATGCGGCCTTGATGAGGGCCCTGCGTTGGGGTTTGCTTCTGGCTTTTGGAAACGTACCCCGGTCGAGCTGCATGTAGTGCTAACAAAGCGCTCTTGACCAATTCGTCCTTGAGTGTGTGCACGAACAGCTCCGTCTAAAAGAAAACAAGACAGAGACGACTTTAAAGAGAAACAAATGAAAGTTACTGTGGGGGAAAATGCGCTGAGTAAAAATGTGAAGTGCTAAAAAAAACAAAAAGAGGAGAGCAAACCTAACAGAAAGAGAAGTAGAGCGAGTCGAAGAAACAGGGAACAATTTACAGATGGAGAAAAAACAGAAAAGCTCTACCTTACTGCAGCCCAGCCAGTGAGGAGAATAACAGCAACAAAACAACAAACAATTCAATTCCTCCTCCTTCTGCCTGCCTCTCCAAGGAGCCCACCTCTTTTGATCTGAAATTCACCAGCTACTGTAAGTTGATGATGATCCTGGTACTACGGAGCCCTATGTTTGCTGCCGCCGCTGTGGAACAAAATGATAAGAGCTCTCCAGAGTAATTGAGTTACCAGTGTAATAAGTTTCCACCGCCACAGAAACGCAGCCAAACAAAACACATAAGGTGCTGCATGAGCAGACACCTGGAATGTCATTATATACACACATTTACCATACAAACATGATTTCCCTGCTTTGACCACTGATGTAGACGCAGCTTACTGAGGCTGCATCATCCACATAGATATGTAACTGCTTATGGTCCTTTAATGAAGTAAAATCACATTTTATTTAGCTTGTTTCACTCTTGAAGGAAGCAGTTTAAAAGGTTCCCTCTTTACAGAGAGGCAAAATGACCTTTCACTGTTGAGGACAGGAGTCATTCCCACTTTTCCAATGGTGTCACAACATGATTATTCTTTTAATATTAATCCAAAAAGGCTTTTTAGTCATAAAATGAATTCATACTGAGTGAATTAGTTATTTCTACTCCATTGCTTCCATTTTCCCACCCAAGAGCTATCTATTTCTGCATTTGTATAATTCTTGTCGGCTCTTTGAGGCAAACAAGGGTAGTAGGAAATATACTTTATTTTACTGATCAGGTTGTCTAATCCACTTTAGCTGAAAGATCCATACTAAGTGATCAAATCATGCATATTTATGAATTTTTGGACTAACCTTTGATCAAGACTTAATAGTAAATAACTACCCAGCCCTGTTCATATCAATAATCATAACATTGTTATATTAGCTTTTCATCCGTGAGCTTAAAGCAGCCAAGTCAGTTTCAGGAAAATCACAAGTGTGTTTCAAGTTTTTAGCAACAAAACGTAAAACATGCAGATAAAACATGCATATGAAACATACTCATCTGAGCTCAGTACTAATTTGCTATCTATAAGGCCATGTATTATTCACTTTCTAATATGAGCAAACAATGTTCCAAACTGATTAAAATATTCTCAGTCTTATTTGCATTTATTGACCAGAAGGCCAGAGAATTTGCTTGATTGGATTTTTCTTATTTCCACGCTACACATGCATTTTTTTTGTGGAAGTAAGAAGACAAAAAGCATGCATGAAAAGCAAAATTATCAACTAAACAATCAGATACACATTCCCACACATAAGGAAACAATCCGACACAAAAGCTCTTGTTTAGAAAAGAACTGAAACTGGTGACATGTTAATGATGGTCTGCAGGATCCAAATGGATAAAAAAATATTTGCAGCTTCCGTTAAGAAAAATTCCTTCATGCGCAAAAATTGCTCTTTTGTGTAACTCTTCAACTCTCCTTTTAAAAGATTTGAAATGCTCAAAATCCCTTGAGGTAAACTGTCTTAGCTGTCTTTTCTTAGTGTGCAGTAGCTGCTGATGTGATCTTTACTGAGCAGGAGTGCAAGTCTGAAATTGCCTCCCTGCACTACAGCTGTGAGAAAAAAAAAACAGTAAGTTTGATGTAAAAAAAAAAAAAAAAGTGGCAAAAATGTAGCTTCTATTCACCATGAATGGTTTTACCCTAAAGCATGAACCGGTTTTAGTAGTTAAAAATAGAAATTTTTCACCCTTTCCAGCTTCACTTGGGAGCTGGATAAAACTGACTAAATGAAGTTGGTCATGTTCCAACGCTTAGCTGTAGAGAAATTTACTATGACGTGTATAACCCCTGTACACGGTATATCTAAATGTGATCAAGCTCAGAAGATAAAAGCCTTTTTTTCCACAGGTAACTGTTAAACTGAGAACATATTGCCGGTCCAAGGACACAGCTGGAGGGAAGGGAGAGGCGTTGCAATTGCCATTTCACTATGATTATCATCAGAAGGAAATTATTATTATCATCATCAACAGAATCATCACCATACAAAGAGAAGAAACTTCACATCTGCCATGTCCAGAACTAATCAGAAAGTACCCAGACAAAGTGTTGGAGGAGGACGCTGGATTAGGCCTGGAGACAGGTGGCATGAACAATAAGGGGAAATCAAAGGCAGATTGAAAAAACAGAAAAAAAAATCTGATAAACAGTTTGCTTTTACTGCAGGGTTCACATTTCCCCAGTTCTTCTGAAAGTCTGATTTGATCTAGTTTCCGAGGAAACTTATCTGTCTATCAGTTTCCTGGATGAACTTTTAGTGGCTTAAAGGGAGAGGTCGTAAAGCTAATTGATCTATTTAGTTAGACAATCAATTTTATAAAAATGTGTTTTAAAATGATAAAAAAAAAAGGTAAGATGGCTCTAAAACACATTGGAGTCAAAATGCAGAATTTAATCTGCAAACATTTTCTTTTTACATTAATTTAACATCGTTTCATGTAAACATAAATAACCCCAAAGAATAAATAAATAAATAATTTAATAAATAAATAAATAAATAAAATAAAATAGTCATGGAGGCTGTTTCTATTGAGGCTTCAGTATTCAGTGGGCTGATACACTCATTAGTTAAATACATGTCTCTTTCTCAAGAATGTCAGATTTTTAGGCCTTTTTTTGTCTTTCAAATGTTCAGTTTCCCGTAATTTCTTATAGACCCACTGCATATAATTAACGTTGTGATGGGTCATTGATTCAGCACTTTTACCTTTGCTGGTAAAAAATAAAGGCTATTCTATGTATGCTAAACTGTTATTTTCAGCATTTCTCATATACAGAGCTAAAGAAATGAAAGAAAAAAAAACTGAATAGAACAGCTTTTATTTTTGATTTATCAAGTGCTTCAACATGAGAGAAAACATTTTATTTCTCTAAAAAACAGTTATTAAAATAGAGTTAAAAAGTAAACAATAAAAACTATAAAAACATAAAATAGTAAAAACATAGTTTAGTGGGGATGCTAACAGTTCCATATGTGTGGCTGAAATGTGTGAGGGTATAGCTAGTTTGTCTGTGTGGTGCTAATGGTGGTAGGAGACACAGTGAGTTGACAAATCTCACTGCTTGGGGAAACAAACTGTTCAGCATCCTGCTGGTTCTGCAGCTGAACCATTTTCCTGATGGCAAAAAGGAAACCAGAGTTTGGGATGGGTGCTGGGGATCCTTTATGATGGCTGTCAACCTGCTGATAGATGATTGTTATAAATATCCAGCAGTATAGGAAGAGGGACAACAGCTTTGTTCTGAGCCATCTTTAAAATTCTGTGCATCCAGTGTTTCTATTGGCCTTTGCAGGTACTTAACCAGGGGATGACAATGTAGGTTAAGATGCTTCCTGCAGTGCTCCTATAGAAAGTGGTCAGATGATCATTGGGGAGATCAGGCTTTCTGAGTCTGCACAGAGGAGGTAGTTGCTGTGGGTCTTTTTAATGATGGCTACTGTGTTGATGAGGTATGAAAGGTTGTCCGGCATGAAATTTAATGCTACTGGATTTCTTTGCAGCTGCCCTGTTGATGTTCAAGGTCTATATGTGTGCTCACCCAGTCTAAAGTCCACCATCATAAATGTCCAAACCAAGTGTCGTTGTGCAAGATTACTTTGAGCAAAGGGCCAAACTGATAATTTGCCAATATTCTGAAGGCTTGTTAAAAAAAAAGCTTTTAAAGATGATTAGAGAAGGTGGACGGATGTTGCATAAGACTCTTAAACGGAATAAAAGACATACTATTTAAGCTGTGCTCAACAAACTCTTGTTAACTGCATAGTAAAAAATCAAACAAAAAGGTTAGGAGGTGGGAAAAGTAATGTCTGCTTTCTCTCCTTAGGAACATCAGAATACCTTTATACACATGCATGACTGGTTCTTACAAAATGATGCATGCATCTTTCACAATATCAATGTTTTGTACATGGTATGACACTTGGTTCCTCTTGATCAGACACATATGCACACATCAGTGTTTCTTACACAAACACAGCTTGAGATCTTAATCAGAGTGCAGCCATGTTTGTGCTGACCAGGCCAGTGGTTTACTTGGCCAATGTGTGTGTGTGTCTAATCAAGGATGAGAGGAAGTGGTGACAGAGCGAATGTACCAATTAAGCAGGCTGATTGGGCTCTATTCCACTGTGGCAGAAACAATCTCTCTCACAACAGATTGCAATCTGACAGCACCAGATGTAATTCATTAATTATACTGATAAAACCGCCTCAACTCCATAAACCTCCATGCTGCTACACACGTTTGTTAGTTTGGCGTTTTCATGATGAGTTATGGATTTTTTCAAGAGTTTGTCTGTTTACTGAGGGCCTGTATGACTGTCTCAAAGTAACTGAAGGACTTTAAGCTATTTTTCAGAAATGTTTTTGGAGCTTTGGCTTGCAGTGAGCAAACTACTGGGCAGAAATCACAGTAGCTGGGAAAAACACCAGTATTTCATCAGTTTTTATCAACATGAGCATCTAAATAATCTCCAGATTTAACATAATTAAAACTATTCATTGTGTATTTATCAGAAAGACCTCTGAATAATGAAATGAATGAAGTGTAGATTAACAGAATTTAGGAAAGTAAAGATTAATGTAAAGGGCTTTTCTGTCAGACAGATTACATGTCAGTGCTTTGACTATTGTTGTGGCTTCAGGCAAAGAGGAATGGAAAGTTGAGATGCAAGTGAAGATAGATGAAAGGTGCAGGTGCTTCCCCACCTTGTCAGAAAGGCTCTTGAGCGCATCCCTCACTCCAGGGGAGGAATGCTCATGGGCAGCCTGAAGAAGCTGGTCAGCTAAGCCCGTGATGATGGGTTGGAGGAGATTCATGGTGCTGAGTACCTCCTGAGCTTTGGCTGTGTGCTCTGGGGAGTAGTAGATACACTGGTAGGCAGTGCTGAAGCTGTGGTGGGAAAAAAAGAGAAAAACACTAAGACACACATTGATAAACATCTGTAAAGCTGGAAGTGCAGCAGCAGGACTGGGAACAGCGTATCTGTCACAAATGTAATTTTAACTGAAAGCTGACCAGAGTTCAGCTTACGCTGAAAAGCAGAGGAGGCCCCCTAAAGACAATCATCTGATATTTTAGTAGGGAGCCCTAAAAATAGACATCTTTCTGGTTACATTTAATTCTCCAATAAGGTTCCTGATGTTTCTTAACAAGACTTATATTAATTTGTTAGTGTTGTGCGTGCTATCATTCATTTAATTTAGCTAATTAAATCTTCCAAACAGCACATGGGATTGTGCTGTTTTCTTCAGCACCATGGACAGCAGCTTTCATTGTGCACTGTGAGCCTCCACACAGAATAATAAATGCTTTTTTTTTATAGTGGTTTGAGAAACTTTAAGTCCCTGTTACCAATTTAACAAGCTTACACAAGTTTTTACAATAACAGTATTTTTGACCACAGTATGTGCATTAATATATATGCGCATGCACAAGTCAAAGGAAGTTGTGGTGCATGCATAATAATAAGGGACCCCCAAAAGCGCTGATGTAATTTGAGCCCAGAGTCTGGGCTCTGTATGTATGTATTTTAGATAGTCCTAATGTAAATCAATGTATGAAAGCAGGTATCTGCCTTTCACCTGAAGATATTCACTACAGAAACAACAGAAATAACTCTAGCTGCTTATATTTTAATTCAGTTCAAAATGATTGCAGTTGACTTTTAGATAAGTTTATTAAATCTGGTTAATTGACACAAATATCTCTGATAGAGGATAAAGAGTAAGAATAATGCAAATGAGCTAAATCTATAACTACTTTCCTTTAATTTGTTCATTTTATGTAACAATAACAACAAAAATGTTTTCTAGTTGCACGATGTTCTCCAAAACCCTGAAATAGCACACATAGCTGATCACTGTTTTGGATTAAGTTAGAAATGTAGAGTGCACTCTTTTTTCCCAGTCTAATTTCTGTTTTATGCTTTAAAACACCTTCAGGATACTCATCCTGAACTGTCAAATTGAACTTGCAGTCCAAAGTCAATCCATCTTTGGCCAATAAATAATTAACACCTTTTTTATTTAAAGGGAATCACTTACTGACAGCACAAAAAAAAAAACCTTTTGTCAGTTCCCTAATTCAGGTCAAATCACTCAAATCAAACCATCTCCGTGGATGAAGACTTCCTGTGACTTCCAATGTGTTTCCTGCTATTTGGTGTAGCTCAGAGCATCTCAGTCATTTGTAAGCAACCCAGCTAGTTTAAAGGCAGCTCTGCAAGCCTTAATGTAGGCCAGACCCCTGAGCCAGATCATAACTGACTTGTGAGACAGATTGAAGCACACAACACAGAGAGTTGGCACCATGCAGTATTTTCTGTAGCTCTGCTGATATTTTTGCAGCAGGGGAGAAGAAGAGCTTTGGATGTCACTCTGCATGGAGTGGGACAACCTGCTTTGTCAAAATGCATGAAATTGTGAAGGTCTCAAGAAATCAGCTGGGGTGGATGCTAGCCACTATCGGGTGTCTTTGGCTGGCTAATTTTAAAATCTTGGCCTTGTCATTACAGCTAATGAGCCCCCTGGAGGACTACCACCCACAAGCTCAAAGCCAATCAAAAGAATCACTAAGTGAAAGTGAGACACAAGCCAAACAGTGTGAAGTGCATGGAGCACCATCAAGTTAAATTCCTTTTAACCATACCTTCATATGCTTTCATTTCCACTACAGCATAGAATTATCTAGAGCTACAAAGTGCTGTTAAGTTGGTAAAATCACCTACTGTGAGTTTATGTTTTTCTAATGATATTATGCAGAACTATAGAGAAAAAGATCCTACGGGGCTCCAGATACTCTAAAAGCTGCAAAGGAAAATGCTTCTGTAGGAGGACAACTGCGTTAGCGACTCAGATTCAATAAGAGCTCTGTTGACTCATAAGTACAAATCCAATCTCATTAGGGAACCTATGCAGGCAATAATGAATGCTGAGACCTGCCACCTGATGCTGGAGGACAGAATTGATCTCTTCTGAGGCTGGCTACAGCAAGGAACTTTAATTGCTTCATCAGCTTTGTTCTCAGTCCAAACGGGTCTACAAAGATGGCAAAACATGCAAAGGTAAAACAAGACAAATCTGTGAATGCAAATTTGATGTGTGGCCAAAGGGAATGTGCAAGTGGATCTGATTACCATTTCCAGCCTTGGGTAGTGTTTTCATACCGAGCACACCTCAGGAGTGTTGTATGCCAAGTGTGCATTCTTTCTTTTTTTAAACATGATCCTAAAAAAGCAAAAGGCAGACAATAAAATCCAGTACAGCATTCCCACAAAGCTCCACTTTTGCCAGGCTGAGAGTGCTTATTTTTGTTGACAGAGAAGTGATGAAAAAATCCCAGAAAAATGTTAGTTTGTGTTGTTGTTGTGCTGGAAAAGGCAACCAATTGAAATATTTGCATGTAAAGTTGATAGGGTCTAACTTTAAACTGAATAAAAACAAATACTTTGAAGACATCTTAAAACCGCGGCACTCGCTGAGTGCTTCAAGTCAAAGTGAAATATTTGGAGTTTGACATTTTAACAGATTTAGGATGTTTGATCTTCTGTATTTGCACGAGAACTAGGAAATAATGTGGAAAGGAATAAAAAGAATTTCCTAGATAACCCTTATAGTATTTAGGAGCTATGCATGATTTTTGTCTTCACACCTGGTGAGAATGTTAATGTGTTGATTGAAATTCTTTACATGAGTGTGAGGCAGTTGTCTAGTCACTATGTTAACTTTTTGGTGCACACTGTTCATTAAAATTTATTAGTATGTCAACGGACCTGAGAGACTCATTAATTTAGATTCTCAGTTGAACTCTATCTTTGTTTATGCTGCTAAAGGGTCAAAGGAATGACCAATCGCTTCAAACCATGTGTGGGATTTGTAGTACGTGTTTTAAACATATGCAATTAAAGCACAGTTTAATTTCCTCTGACCTTAAAACTGTTACTCTATCCCTGCCATTGCTGATGACATTCATCAGCTAATGTTTGTAATCCTACAGAAACTAAATGAAGGTCAACAATCTGAAAGGAAAAGATGAAGATGCCTGTCACTTGAATTTAATACTTGTACAAGGGAAAGGCTTTGCAAACTGGAAGAAAAAGTGGTGGTCAAACTAAAAACAATGTAGCTTGACAGAGCATTGATGTTATGGAAGGAAGATGCAAGATGTCTGAGAATTAGAGCTTTGTATTGAGATCCAAAGAAGAGTTAAGCTTTGAAGTGGGGAAAGACTTGCCAGTTTAATTCACCAATATTGGAAACTTTAGTGCTCCAAGTGAGCTCCAACAGGGCTGCACAGATAGATGCTTGACTAAGTAACACGTTCAGGTGTTTTTATTGTGCTTTTTTTTTGTTTAGCTTAAACCAAAGCTGGGGAACCCTGGTACTGGTCAGAATCCTGGAGGTTTTCGATGTATCCCTAACCATGACCAACCGTTTCACAATTATAGCCTAGATCAGGGATCTGGAACATTTACTAGCAAATTATTGATTGTAAATTTCTTGGCCCAAGTCAAGCACACGACTAAATCAGCAGCCGCTGACAATGCATTCAACATAACTCATTCTGTCCAATAATAATAATAATAATACATTTTATTTATAATGCACTTTCCATTTCAGGGAAATCTCAAAGTGCCACAGAGGGTTAAAAACACATAATTCAGTGAGATTTTAAAACATTTAAAATACATAAAAAGAGACATTTAGCTACTTGTAAGCTTTTCTAAACAAGAAAGTCTTGAGACCCTTTTTAAAGGACTCCACACTTTGTGGTGCCCTCAGAAACTCAGGGAGAGCGTTCCACAGGCGTGGACCAGCGGCCTGAAAAGCCCTGTCTCCCATAGAGGAGAGCTTACACATTATTTTTCTCTGGTGAGAAAAGTTTGAGGAGCTTCGTGTGGCTCAGGAGCTGCAGGTTGCAGACCTTTGGCCCAGATTCTTTATGAGAAAACCAGCCTTTCTCTTCATTATGTAGTTTTCCAGGACATTCAGGTGTAGGAAGACAAATGTTATCTCAAGTTAAAATGAGCTCAACCAGTGCTTCCTGTCATTTTCTTTATTAGCAAATGTGATCTTAGTGAGTAACAAGCTTACCCCATAAGCCTAACATAAGCCACACAGTGAGAGAATCCCACTAAAAACCTCACCTAACTGGGTTTACAGTGATCCAGCCTGCTGGAGATAAATGCATGGATGAGTTTCACCTGATCTTTCTGGGGAACTAAACAGTCAAATGCATAGATAAAATAAGAACATAAATATTACTTGGACTCATGGACATAAATGAAACAAAGTCACACCATGACAATGAGACACTGGCACACTGAAATGCGCCTTTATGTTTGGCTTGTTCATTTCCCTGTCACAAAAATATCCAGTTATCATACAAATGAATTAAATTGATTAATGAAAATGTGTCCACATTAACAATTGTTCCTTTCAAAGTGTCATTTAATGGCTTTGCTATAGATTTGACAGACTAAAACTTCAGCTTTTTATGCCAGATAAAATAAAAACAAAAACTCCCGGTTTAAACAGCAGAGCGATTTGGGACCGTGGCATCTAGAAGTGGCTGTAATAAACAGCTGGATATGAGAGCAGAATCACAACTGGTTCAATAACAACACTGCTTAAAGTGATGCGACAGTAGAAAAAAAGAAAGTTAAAAGATATTGTATCTGCATTTTTATGGCTGTTTCAGTATAGAAAAGTTCCTGTTTGCCAGCAGTATTCTGGTGTATACATAATAAATGAAACACTGTGTATTAAGGCAGAAAATGAAATAAATAAATAATCGTTCAGTCTTAATATCACTTGGTTTTTTTTACAGCTTAGATTTTCCTTCCTTATGATTTTCAAAATAAATCCATTTGTGTAATAGTTCATGCAAATGAAAAATTTCATAACTACAAATCAAAACATGTTAAAGAAGTCAGATAACTGGACTCACTGACTGTATGTAAAAGATCAATGTAGTGACAACAATGACATTGATGGCCAAGCTTCAAGTCTAAATGTGTCAGACACTAAATTTATTAGAGCACCCACCAGCTTAAATATTCACTTCTTACAACTTTAATACAATTCAAACAAAAAGCTATATAAAAAATCCACCCTATTAGAGTTTATATAATAAAGATAATCATCTATAATTATCCATAAAGCTATCATTTTTATTTGTGTTTTAATCTTTTGCATTTAAACACAGGAGCTGATGGAGAAGTATCTATTCACGGAACTCCAGTTTCTTCTGGCAGTTTCTTATTGGCTTCAGCATCAGAGCCTGGATTATGTTCAAGCTTTTCCATCTCCGGTGAGAACATTAGTTTTTTCTCACTGGAACTTTCTTCCAACTTCACCACATTGCCTCAAAACATCACCACGAGAGGAGTAAAGTTTTCTGAAAGATTTGCTGTCTTACTCCAACACCGATAATGTATGATAATGGATTCGTTTTAATCCCACCTCTCACCACCTTGCATGCACAGCGGGCCTCCAGTCATTAAAATGCAAAAGGTGTGCTGCCACTCCTCCGGCACACCATGTGCAGCACGCTTTGCGACTGCACTTTGATTCATTCATCCAATTCTCCCCATTCATCTTTTTGCAATCCAACAAACAACAATGGAAAAAGAATCAAGGCAAATGTGGTATAAAGTAGTACACAGGAACCAAATCTAAATCAAAGAGGAAATACCACACAACCACCTGATGGACAGACTAGTAGTATGTTTGGGCTGAATTTTTCTCTTGGTTTTCCAAAATGATCAATAGGTATGAGTTGTGTTAGTAATGAGAGGGAGTTAAGCGCCCGACCCAGCAGCTTAATTAAGCGAGCATATCTGGCACATGGCTAATTAATAGTGGAGAGGAAATTAATGAAGAGCTTGTGGATTGCTGGTGACAGGCTACAGAAGCGAAATGCAGCTATGTCAGAACCAAAACCTCTTTGTCATTTTGGATGGTACACTCTAATCCAGGTTGCTAACATGATACCACAGTAAAAATATACCGGTTAGCTTCACATGCATCTGATCTCAAAACAGATCCTGTTAAGTGCCAATTCCCATCAGTGTCTGAATCCTCCATGAGGGCCAGATCTTATACGGGCTCTGAGAAACACAGCCAAAGCTTTCCTCAATGATTCAGACATCTACGCACCCTGATCTGCGACCAGAGAAGCCTCAAGGCTGCTGCCAGCATCTTTTTCCTTCATCCACAGAACCCAAAGCAGGTTTACTCCAGAGCAGGCAAAGGACTAACAAGCTTCTGTCCATCAGCATGGAGTCCCAGTCACTGCCAATGGTCTTTCCCTCACATACACACACACACACACAGACATAGACACAGCAGTCCCAGAAGAAAGTTATTTTGTTGGACAACATGCTGCTAGTCACACTAAATCTGAACATCAGCCCCAAGAGACCCTATTAGGTTTCTGTGATGTAGTTTCAGTGACTCTATTTGCCCTAGAAATGTGTCATTTGTGCTTGACCAGGAGGTCCAGCAAAATGGCAATGCATCCCCCCTCTCTCTGTTACGGAGAACACATGATTCACAGACACATGTTGAGAAAAGGCTCACTTTCACAAGCTAAATACAAGTGACCTCCCAAGATGGTGTCTAAAATATATATGGTACTTTTGTCCTTCCATACACAGGTAACAGAACACATTCATTACATTAGTCCCTAAAAATGAGTATGTGTGCATCAATATTCAGATTAGCTCAATAACACTAAAAGGGAATAAATGAAAGATTAGACCACCATAGCAAATCCACAGCTGTGTCTACAGGGTTCAATTAAAAACGGATAAGAAGCCGGTGACTTTTAAAACAGACATTTAACTGGAAGTGCATGTACTAATGAAAGATAAATGCCTCTGCCCTATGCGTACACGTGCAGGGTTTCTGGAGGAATACTGAGTGTAGCTATTGATTAAACTCATTCTTTACCCATCCTAAGAGACAGACCTCATTGCATACTCCACCTAATGCCAAGTTTGGCCAGTGTAGGTTTTTAATGGCTATGTAAAGAACCCTCCGCCATCTATTCTCGCTTCAAGAGAACAAAGACGAATAGCTCTTTTATTGCCCTCATGGTAACACCTCTGTGCTCAGGCTTTCTTTTTTTTTTTTTTACCCTCAATCCTTTTCCATCTTTTTCTTTGATGAATCAATATCACACAGAACAGCCAAGTCTCACATCTCACCGATTGTTCCCTTTTTAATCAGACATGATTACAAAAGGCTGCTTTTGAAAGGTGATGGGCTACACTGGGAGAAGTGTATTGACTGTATGCTTATGAATCTTTGATCTGCTGGAACAGGCTTGACTTACAGTGCAGTTACTCTCACCTGGACACATCTACAGGGCTTCACACTGATAAACACACAAAAAGCCTTAATGAGTCCTTTCGGCATAATGGAGCCCTGATGGAGCATATTAAAATGTTTGGAGCATGTTTCAACAAAGAAAGCTAACCATGAACCATTGAATTTCCTCAATTATAAGTAAATAGTACCATAACTGAAAAGGAAAACTGAATCCTTAGAGGAATCAGAGTTTTTTCCTTTTTCTGACTGTCAAATCACTACATCCCAAGTCAAACGTGAACTGTACGAGGCTAAGAGCTGGTCGCAGTCAGGTAGTCAGGCGGAAAATTGGAAAATTTAATCTACAGTGAGTCATTAGCCAAGTCAAATATGAAACAAAAACTCTGTCTCACTGGAGAGTTCCTTCAGAAGCCAACCGTAATCTCTAATTCAAAGTAAATGATTTTACTTCAGTGGATTTAAAAAAAGAGCAAAAAAAAAAAAAGCAAAAAGAAGCTAACCTTATCGCTGTTCATGCTAGCAGATAAAAGTGACCATTTTCAGCAAAATTCACTTGCGCACTTAGGCATGAAAAAGCCCATTCTTTACTTCAATCATCAGCAGAAGCCCTCCCAACTATTTTCCTATCAGTTTTTCCATTTTATTCTAATTTTATACACATACCTCACCCTTTTCCATCTTGCTGCTCCCCCTCTTTCTTGAGCAGAAAACTCTGTAACTAATTAGATGTGGCATGGTCTGTAATGACTTTGCACTCTATGGGGAGCTATGGGGATGAGAAAAAAAATCACCTTTCGCTTTTTCTGGCAACACTCAGGTGATCACATACGAATTTCTGTGATTTACAGCTACACCATTCATCCAAAGGGCAGACATCGCAGCTGATCACAGGTCTGAGTAAGTCATAGGTGCAAAAAGAATCAAGCTATAGTCTGGTTTTATTCCACGAACCTTAGTGTTCAGGCAGTTTTGGTCTATTTTTGTCCAATCAATTTTGAAAAGAGGTGAAAAGGTAATAGCTTTTCAGGGATTTGGCTTTAATTCTTTGAAAACTGTAGAAATATCGTGATTTAGTGCTATATGAAATATAACAATGTGAGGATTGGATTGATGTAACAATGTGATTGCTGCTCATTAATTCAGCTCAGAGGATTCCACTAAAAAATCTGAGTTCAACAGGGAACTCCAGCTGGCTGCTGGGAAAAAGCTGCCAGATCTGTGGCTCTTCAGAGAAAAGTGAACAAGCAACTTGAGAAGGCAGGAAAAAAATGCTTGCCGGAGAAAAGAACAGGTGCAGAGGAACACACCTTTTCCATCATGCATGTTGCCTCTAGTCAAATGAAGCTGTCGGGAGGCAGAGGAACTCAAAACTAATTTCAGCCTGCTTTGTCAGTAAGTACCTGTGTCAGATTTGGTATATCAAGACTAAAGGGCCAAAGGGCTATAGGCCAAATTAATCAGTCACAATTAATTTTGAAGTTAACTTCTTGTGTCAATACAAGGTTTTTTTTTTACCAGCATGTGTCCTCTATTACCCCCCACATGTTCTATAAATACACTATCAATCAAAAGTTTGATTTAATGGAAAAGTGTGTCCAAACTTTGGACAGGTAAGTACATGTTTATATTGTAGGTTGTGTACCTTTTCTTCTCTGCTTCATATCTGCTGAGGAGACGCTGCAGACCGCCACACTTAAAGCCCTGGAAGTGAGCTGCTGGAGCACCGACAGTGATAATGTCATAAAATGCATCTGGGAAGGAAAAAGGGAGAGATAGAGATAACAAATAAACCATATAGTACTACAGTAACTCTTTAATATCTAAAGGCACTAGAGGACCTTTAAGGTGGAAAAGATGTAAGTCGAGAAAAAAAGAGAGGATCACAATAACAAACAGAGATTTTCATAGTTAATTACACAACAGGATTTAAAAAGAAGATATGCAGCTTTGTCTTCACTGTGGTTATAAATGACAAACTGTTTCAATGCCTAAAAAAAAAGAATTATAATACAGAAGAGCCATAAAATTATTTTAGGATGTATATCACTCCTCTCTTTCTGTATATGGTTTAGTCTAAAGCAGTTCAGTCTCATGAGGACAGCAGTCCTACAGGGTTTCAATGTTTTTCTGTTGAATCTATTTAATTCATGTCAGGTGTGTTGGGGCAGGGAAACACTGGAAACCTGCAACACTGTGGTCTTAGTTGGACCAAAGTGAGTTACTCTGGTTCTAAGGAACAGCCTCAATAGTATAGAAACTCCTAACAGACAGCTGTGCAGCCCTAGTGGTGTTTTGAACGGGCCACATTTTATGTGCAATGTATAAAGTTGACAACAGAATGAGAAAAAAGGGAATATGGGGGTTGCAGACCCCTGAGAAAACAAAGATCCACTGCTCTGAACAGAGTGAAAAACAAACAGAATACTGCTGAATATAGATTTTTATTGACTCAACAGGTTCAAGTCTCGTCTCAGAGAAATAAATGACAACATAACAACAGAAACATAACGGTGGGTTGATGTTGGAACTTTGCATTTACAGCATCAAATGTTTCTTCCATTCATTATCTGTGTGTCTGGTCTGCTAAACTGCCACATGTTTGGCCCCTGGAGTTTTCAGGTACCGGGCTCCCTTAATTGGTCCTCCAACAGAAGAAGCACACACAAAAAAAAAAAAAAAAAACAGTGGTGGGCTTCAAAACATCAAGCACAAGAACCTATTTGGGCATGATTTACTTTTTATATCCACTTTTTCTCTCTAAATCCACAGCAGAACAGGACGTGGAGCAACTAAAAAGCTCCCTTGAAGTGAAAATTGAGTGGTCAAACAGGGGTTATAAATCACACTCATCCAAAATACTACCAACAACTGGGCTTTGGATGTAGTTTTTTTATTTATATTCAGAAAATATGAATAAGAAATGGAGAATGTAAGCAGAAAGAAGAAAAGAAGTTTAAATACTGGCTTGAGGTGGTAAAACTGACAGAGCAGAAAAACATCCAGCTGAACAATGGTTTGAATTCAGTGTTGCCAAGCTGAGCTGCTTTAGGCTGGAAATACTTTACAGCTGTTGTTCTGGAGACAAAGGAAACCAAGTCATAGCAAAGCAAGTAATTTCTGCTCATGGCTTCAAGTATTGTTTTCCTCACATTTCTTTTTCTCACTGGATGATCAATAGACAAAATGAAAATGAATGGTTTTGCATTGCTGAGTAGATTGCACAGCGACAGTAAAAGAAATGCATCTCTTCAGAAAATCAAACAGAACAATAGAGCAATTGGTATCTGTTGGAAACTGAAACTCAGCTGCATTGAGGACCAGTTTTCAATGCTTAATGTACCAAAACTGATTGCAATCATTTCCGAATAATGTGTTTTCCTTTTCAATGAAGCAAAAATCAGGGAAAATAGAAAAAAACCCAGTAAGGTTGCCATAGTGAGTTAAAACTGCCTGAAACAGCCTGAAAATGACCCTCCCTCTCTTTTTTTCTTTTTCTTTTTTACATCTGTCAAGGTAGAGGTTATGTTTACAGCAGCGTTGGTTCATCTATCTGTGTTTGTCTGTGAGCAAAATAACTCACAACGTTACGGGTGAATTTTGATCACACTTTCATAGAATAAATGGAAAATGGGAAAAGTTATGATTGGAGGTGATCAACACCCAGGAACTGTTCAAGGACAGCCACATGAGAGACAATTAGAGCAGCAAAATAAGACATAAATACACATTTGTATGGACTCGTGTTGCCTGTAACTGTACTAAAAACAATAATCCATTAGTATTTTGAAAAATTAGCGTCTTTTTAGCAACATTAGCGACATAAAATTAGCGACACATAAAATTGTGTCGTAATTCAGAAACTGCACACTTTGAAGTGCAGATTTATTGACATCATACTATACAAAGTGGTGTCACAATTTGAAGTGCACTTATGAACTACACTTGAAATGCACACTTTGTTTGGGCTGAATTAGCTAAAAACTAAGTGTACGCTACATGCTATGTATCATATTGTTACGAGGAGAGCTCTTCCTCCACACGTTTTTAAGTTAGACACGCAGGGAAATGAAAATGAACATGGAAATATCTGGCTTCATTTTCTGTCATATAAAAAGGATATTTTTGTGTTTTTTGTGGAAGAATCCGATCATAAAATATAGCATATGATGTTGCTAGGCAACACAGGACTGGAGTGCTATGGGTAATTATTGTACACTCATTTCAAACGTAAGGCACACTTTGGAGACTATGTAGAGTACTTTGTGGCCTACAAACTCTGTGTACTTCGAAGTATGCCATCCTCAAAATCCTGCAATGTGCCAGGTATGTGCTTATGCCACTAGATGGTCTACAGGAAAGCTGCTTCTTGTGAAAAAAAATTAAACAGAAAAATAATCTGTTCATAGTCACTATTTAATTAGTAGTGGATCCTGGATTAGTAATTTTCTTTATATTCTCTTAATTTTTTCTCTCTCATGCAGTTTGTATTTTGTTCCTACAGTACTACTTGAGTTTTTTTGGCATTTGGCAAAAACCAATTGGTAGATTACCACCAATAAATGGTCTTGAGTTTGGATCCAAATCTTTCCAGGAGCCAAAATTGTCAAAACATCACTTTCTTTGCTACGTTTTCCTAATGTTATGTAGGCTGCCATGTTGCCGGGTCCTACCCTTAGTTTGAGAAGCACTGTGTTAAGGAGTTAACTGTATGCATATAAATCATGGATCAGCTCAAACACCACAGTCTGAAAGGGAGTGAAAAGTCCCCTTAAATGGCAATTATCTGTCCCATCAATCAATATACAAATTTCTCCCATCTTTCTATATGAATTGTTTCCAATTTGTCAAGCTGTAGGATGACTTAATATGACATGTTTTATTTCATCCCCAAAGTCTTCAGTGAAAGAGTAACAGTTCATCCTAGTGTTTCTCTTCATCTCTCCATCAATCATTCAGTGTTTAGTTAAAATGGGGCCCAATCTCCGACAGCAAGGCAGCAGTTTTCTGCTTTAATACACAAAGACAGTTCCAGGCTAATAACAACTTGCTAGAGAGCAGTGGTGGAGGAGACAGCACAGCGGTCTGCACCAGAAAACGCAAAGGGCTTAATTAGCGTTTTGTCTTCCTTTACTAGGCGGAGTTAATTCTCACCTTTCAACTTGGGTGATGACCTAGAAACAGCCTCTGAGTATTCCTGACAGATGGAGAAGATGAGCACAGAGAAACAAAAGGAAATGACCGCCGCAGTGGCTTATGAAATACAAACACAGGTTTGGACAGCTCACCTCTGCCAAATTAAGTTGCCCTTGTGCGTGTGTCAAAGACCTGGAATCAGGATGTGCGGTAACGGTAAACAATACCTGTTTTTTTGGGGCAGGTCACCCTCATCCTCTGAGTGTGCAGGTTTATTGGGATGAACTCCAGAGACTTCTGAGCTTTGCAGCAGCTTGGCTTGAAAGAATAACCTAAAGAAAGAAAGATATAAATGTATGTTGTACTGTTGCAAAACACAGCTTTGTCTTTGTGACATTTTCAGCGTGTTTCCTTTTTTTTCTTCAATACCTACATAAAAACACAAAGACACTCAAACAGTCAATGACAGGTAATATACAGTATATATATATATATATATATATATATATTGACCTGTCCAGGGTGTACAGCTGGAATAGGCTCCAGCCCCGCGACCCCGTTAGGGACGAGGCGGTACATAAAGGATGGATGGATGGATATATATATATATATATATATGACCCCGTTTGGGACAAAGCAGTAGAAAAGGGAAAGATGGATATATAAATATATATATATATATTTACATAGATAGATAGATAGATAGATAGATAGATAGATAGATAGATAGATAGATAGATAGATAGATAAATAGATAGATAGA
>JBAMIG010000004.1:9882849-9901851 GCA_037177335.1 Kiunga ballochi
GATAGATAGATAGATAGATAGATAGATAGATAGATAGATAGATAGATAGATAGATAGATAGATAGATAGATAAAATTGAAGGTACAGAGACAGCAAACCTTTTGAACAGATTAAAAAAGATTATGATTTAAAGAGTTTTAGGAGTTTTAATGAAGTGAAATGAAGACATTTTATTTCTCTCAGAGGCAAACAGTAATGTTGTTTAATCCTATGATGATTTAAACATGGGATGTTTGTTAATAGAATTCACTGAAAATAAAGGTTTACATGAGAGGCACAGGCAGAGAAACACTCGTGTCACAACCTAGCTTTAAATTTATCTTACTCAGTAAACACGATTTAAAAGCTGCTCTGGTGCAAAGGCCTTGTTAAGAGAAAACAAGGTTCATATTGAGCTTGTATTCAAAAAACAATTTTATTCAATTTAACAGAGAAAAAAGAGAATATGGTCATGCTTTTTCATGTTTAATTAATCAGTTTTTGAAATTCTTACATCATAATAGGTGCAAACATATGCAGATATTTCTGATACCTAATAGGTAATAAATAAGTGTTTTATGGCAGTTGCTGACTAAACTGAAAGTATGGATTTGGTTGTGTTGTAATAACCTGCCCTCAACTTAGCTTTTTAGTAAAGAATAAACATCAGTGACAACAGTCTTGAATTATCTATCTGTGGACAAATAAAGTGGCTTATTGTTATAACTCCATACCTTTCTTTTCTTTTGTCTTTTGTGGATAAATGAAACACATCAACACAGGCCTTTGAGACGAAGGAAGCAGTTTTTCTCCACAGAATAAAACTAATAAATGAACTTAATGAAGGAAGAATTCAGAAAGTTTTCAGGAATCCTGAAAAACATGTTTAATGGCCTCATACGTATTCACTCTGCTCTGTAGGGTAACGCTCCTGTCATCCGTGCTCTGTGGGCTCCTTCCGATGGCTGTGCAGCTTCACGGGCCACGCTAATCGAGCTAGTAACCGTCGTGGGTTTGATGAATTAGTCAAATCACATCCCATCTGTTTGCACAGGTGGACCGGCTTTGTGACAGTAAGGCTGGATGGCAGTCATTTAGTTTCCATTTCTTTTTCTGTCATTTCTTCGCACTTCATCAATTCATTTTTTACTCATTATTCAGCAAATGAGAAATGATAATAACACCAGCATGTCACAGACACACAATGCCTTTCTCCAGCTGCGAGTCAAAGCAGAGATAATATCAGTAAATATTACAACAATTTTCTAAACTCACGTTTCATTGCTTGTCCTTCAGCTGAAACATTCACATTGGTTGTTTGTTGATAAACAATAAATTGCCCCTACAAATAGCATAAATCCAACATGCCTCCTATAAGCCTTTCCACATCAGATACACATTATTGTCTATTGTTTTCTTTACCAGGTGACAAAGCCTTCATGACGGGTCTCCTCATTCATTTTGTTGATCTTGTAGTTGTAAGTACTTCCGCGTTAATAATAGAAAGGAATGACAGAGTTTTTATCTACTTGTGAATATGTGAGGCAGGCGTTTGGACAGTTTCACGACTGGCACATCTTTCTGGGTCAAACTCAAGTGAGACATGAGCACACGGGAAAAAAACTCAGAGTTTCCTGGGGACAATTCAGGAATAAACGTCAACTATTTAAAACTCAAATGATCCTGTTACAACCTTCTATAATGTCTCAATGATGCAAGTCGTATGTTGGCTCAGATCTCTTTGGAATAAATGCATGGGACGCATTTACATATTGTTCCATCCCCTTTTACAAAAAGCAATACAAAAAGGAAAAGATCATGGTGTGAGATAAAACACTTTACTACATGACTATCACCCTCATTGCGCTGTTGAAAACATATATATTACATAACGTAACATGTTATGTTTACATGTAAACACAACTTGCTGCAGCAAAACTTGTAGCTTGGCCTCATACTTTACGTATTGCAACACATTTCCAGTTTCATTTTGCAGTGGTGTATAAAATGTAGTCAGCAAGAAGTTATTTCCATGCATGGAATTATGCATAATATGAACAATAAACATGAATTGTATAGGTTGGGGTGTCCAAACGTTTTGCATCCAAGGGCCAAACTGAAAATGAGCCAGTGAGCCAGACATTGCATCTTTAAAGCGTCTATTGTCTGTACGCCACTGCCTGTGATTCTCCATGCGGATGTGTTGAGTCCAAGAGCTTGAGACTGGGTATGCAAAGGCTCATGGGGGATCTTTCCAAGTTAATAAAACTATATAAAAGTGAAGAAAAAACGGACTTTAATGTAAAATAAGTTGCACAAATGAGAAATACACCAAGGATAAAACTTTTAATTATTAAAGTTGATATAAATAGAAACATAGAGTGAGCTGTTTATACCCATACAATCCTAGATGAATTGCGACCTAAATAGTGACTTAATGGAGATTAGTAAGAGATATTATTATCATCCGTCATCAAGCTCTGAATGGAAAAGTTCAAGTGCTGGCGGGCAAATTCAGGCCCAGGGGCCCCACTTTGGACCCCCCTGGTATATGTTGTGTGTGGATACCAAGATGCTTCTGAACAGTTGAATAGATAAATGGAAAAACTGGAAAAACTGGTTCAAATTACACAAAAAAACACATTTTATTAGGCCTGAGGGAAACAAAGCTGTTGCAAGCTGACTAGCTAACTTATGTCTTAGATGTCCTGTTAACTAAGAAAAAAGACACACAATGGAACTTTATTCTTTTTCTTCAGAAGTCTGCATTTAGTTTCTACTTGCTGAACTCCCTAAACAAGTTCCTGTGGACAAGTAGAAGAAAATAAATAAAAGGGACCAGAAACTACACTCTAGAAAACTGCTTTAAAGTAAGATTCCTTAGATCGATGTGGGTGTGATGAAGAATCTTAAGAGCTTCGTCATTACGCTCTGGTGGCGCTAAGAGCACAGCAAGTTTCATTTTCTTTTCAACGAATTCACAGTTGTAACATGTGGCACACATGGACCTGGACCAAAGGGACAGACAGTAACATCACCATTACCTGGATAACAGAAGCTCCACCTTCTTCTAACAATATGGTCATTATTTGAAACCTTCAAAATAGAAAATGTCTACATCTGCATGCACAATTCTCCATCCATCCCTTTTCTACCGCTTAGTCCCTAATGGAGGCACAGGGGGCCGGGTGCACAATTCTCATGATGCAAAATAAGATAGAAAATATCAAACAGTAGCAACATTATTACTAAAAAAGCATTTGCATTCAGACATAAACATGTACACATTACTGCTCAAACACTTGACCTTTGTCCTTTATCTGTAGTTATTCTCTTTGTGAAGAGCTGAAGATCCAACACTCTACTTACAGGATGAGTGAGAGTTTTTAGAGTGAGGACACTACTGCAAGTCAAACAAACATGATAATAAGTTTATTTTTGTATTGCACTTGTGGCTGGTAAACAGTAAAAGAAGGGATCATTCATTTATTTATGGGGCTGAATACATTTATAATGATGCCTGTGTTTGTTTAGGTAGGTGAACAGAAGGGATTCGGGAAAGGAATTGGATTCTTTGACCTGCGTTTGATCCTGCTGACAAACAATTAAGAAAAAAAGGAAAAGGGAAACACAAAAAAATTGACCAGTGAAATAGCCTCTGATTTCTCTTAGCACATAACAATCCCCTGACTCAGTGCTGACCTTCAGCTACATATGCAGAAGAGTTCATCTGTTTAATTTAAATGCTCCGATAATCCTATTTAAGGATCGCAATCCTAAGAGCCCGAAGCAAACCCACAAAACCAATTATGATAATTAAAAATGTGAAAGATATTAAATATGTCCTGACAGAGCATTTTACATTTCTCCCACTATCTCACTAAAATGCAGGGATTGCTATTAAAATATGAACAAAATTTGTGTTTGTAGCTCAAACTTTGTCAAGATAATTGTAGCAGTTACATATGAACATTTTAATTAAAACGTATTAATTTGTGTGTGGATTAGCATAAGACAAACAATACGACAGCAAGGCCAACTCACCATCTTATTCTGCTTTATTTCTTATGAACGATGCTCAGTCGCCACATTTGTCACCATGTATTTATTCAGGTAATTACATTTTCACTCCCTGTCTAACATGTCATTGCTCATGTACTCAACACCCTCCATAATAGGTCTGTTTTGTTTCTCTATTTTCAGCCTTTTTAAGATTATATTAGTTATTATAAATTAATCTACAGATGCTTGTTTAGCAATGTCCATAACCGACGCATTTTAATGCCAGAATGGATTAAAGAACAAAGTCGGGCAGGGGATCCAGCATGTGCTGGACTATCTGGGCCACGCAAGGAACTTGTCAGGAGCCATAATGACCAACACCACATTATCCATTCCTCCTTGCCCTCATTACCCATCTCCTCAGAGCTCATGCATGCACCACAGAGGCTTAGACATCTTTATTTCTTATCAGCTGGGCAAAGCAAAAAGCAGAAGAGACAAATATCTAATTAAAGGGATGAGAGTGAATCAGTGTAGAATTAATCACTAGCCATGATGTTCCTGAGTCAAAAGCAAAAATATGCATCCAGTAGAAAGACGTGGAAAGCAAAGGTACACAGAACATGTGGAGCTTCTGCTACATGCATAGTGCAATAAGGTGTATAGATAGATTTTTATTTTAACCCTTGTATTTCTAAATGATTTTTTGGGGGTAAATGAGAACAGTCTAATCACTTCCTGTTTACAATTTGCAGCATAATATGCAATATTTGTATAATGCATGTTTGTAAATGAAACTCCTATTTTTTTTCCTTAAGTTGGAACATTGCATTGATTTTGTACAAATTGTTATGAGCATTTCTCACATTTAGTCAAACTAAACAGAGGAGCACAGGGGGTGGCACAAATATTTCAATTGCCCATGATAAAACTTGTGTTACTATGGAAACCCTTTAATTGCAGACCCCAAATCAATCCTTCACAGTGAAATCAGTCCTTTATAATAGACTGCTTTTGGTTTTAGCTGAGCAATATTTGACATTGTATAAAGACTGAACACAGATGGGATGGACGCCTTTAGGTTCTCCTGCTACAAGACTAGTTGTACCCGTAAAAATATCTCTGCTACTACTTTAAAGGTTGACTCAGAAGCCCCTTATGTACTTCCACATCAGATCAGACTCTGTTTCACAAACATTTTCTAACTTGGCCATTATACAACACAGAACAAAAGCTTGAGCTTCCCATCACTTCTTTGTTCGCTTCATGCAGGCATTCTTGTTTTTTTTTTTTTAAATATCTCAAATAAAATTTCTCTGGGCTTTTTAAAGGCCTTTAAAAGAATTTTTTTCTTTCATTCAATTCTCTATGAATTATGAAATGGAGCATATAAAAAGGTATCTAACTCAAGGGTGGAACCAGTAACTAAAAGAACAACTTGGCAGAGAATCATGTTTATGTCTTAAATCACCTAGTTAAAAGCAGCTCACCACAGAAACAAACTTTTTTTAGTAATGCTTTTTTGTCTACAGCAACATGCCAAAGATAAAAGACAAAATCTTGTTTCTGCACCAAAAAGTTTATTCTCAAAGAGTCATTAAAAAAATTTCTCTTTTTTTTATTCCTTCTCCAAGAGCTTTTTCCCAACCTTGCCTCATAGAATAATAAGGGGGTTGAGCTTATCGGTGAAATTACCACCCCTAGAATGAAAATACCCCTATTTTGCTGTATGTTGTATGTTCAATGTTGTTAGAAGTTGCTAATTGCAACATGAGATGTAATGACAAGTTTCAATGTAAAAACAGCCAACATCCAATGGCAAGGCAAACTATTTCTGATGACTAATTAAAGACATTACAATAAAATGAGGGTTCAAGTGGTTCATACCTAATACCAACTTTTATACCAACTTTAATGTCAGTATGACCTTTAATACCAATCAAGGAACTGAAAGTAACTTTTGCTCACATATAAACACATACAGTACAAGGACATATCATTGTATGAGTTGGAGTAAAAATACATGAATGCATGTTTGACAATGGTTTGTCTTCATACCAGTGATTTTGTCCAGTTCACCCAAAGTCTCCTGGTAGGTTCTGATGATTCCTCCATACCGTGTCATCACCTCCTTCCTTAGGTTGTCCCAGTGAGGAGAGAGCTCCCCTAACTCCCTCAGATCCTGCACCCTACAGATAAACACAGTCCTGTGAGGACACTTGCAGTTTTATTGAATAAACAAATAATTACAAAGGGTTGCAAGGTAACATAATAAAACCAGGTTTGAACTACTGACATCTACTGGTAAAAATGGTCATTTAACTCATTCGAAATAGCGAGCAAAGCTGTAAATGGGCAGAATTCTTCCAGGTATAAAAATAATGATCACTTTCCATCCAGTGACACATTTTGATGGAGTAAACGTGTTGGGTATGTGTGAAAATTATATCTCTGATTAAAAAAAACCCTACAACTACCACATGTAGGAAGAATTTTTGTTTAAACTAATGCTAATATGTGTAATTACTTGAATAAATAATGAATTTAAATACATATTTGTAGCTGTGTGGTTAAAGCACAGACTGGAAACAGATGCTCTGTAATTATATACGTTATTCTCAAAACAGGGTTTTTGCTACATCTAAATGATGGTGACACATCCCCACAGCAAAACAAAAGCCGCCATGTCTTCAGTATTATCCTTTTATTCACATGTTACAAATATAAATTATATTGTATGAATAGATCTATAATGTTAAGTCTATTTTTGTTAACATTTACAAGACATAACAAGAGGGTGAGGTTGTTCTGAAGAAATGTAACACTGCTCTGCAAATAGCTTCATGATAAAATTAAACTTCCTGTTTGGTTGTACATTGCAGTTTGCTCGAAAGTGGCGGGAAAAATGGGACAGAGTAGAATAAAGCTTGTTACATACTTCACAAGAAGTGAGAGAAGTTGTTCTTGAGATTTCACATTAAAAGGGAAACTTTTTCTGTGACGGGGTGGGCTTATGTGTGTGTGTGTGTGTGTGTTTGACTGTGACATCCAGTGATGTTCATAAACACCCTGCATCCCTGAGGCGTAAAAATCTAAAAAGATGCTATAAACCCACTATCCACACATCCCAACGATTAACCTAATTTTTCTTCCCATGGAGAACAATACATCTGCAACAATTTGTGTTTAAAATCTCGGTAACCTAAAGGAGATATATCATGCTTTCAAATGCTTCCTTTTAACAGGATATTATTACTTTTTTGTCTGTATAAAGTAGAACTGCAACACTTTGGTCTGAATTTCAGGTAATTCTCGCTCCGCACACACTTTATAACCCTGATCTGAGGTGCGTCTTCAGAGCGACTTGCTTAAGTGCCGTCTCTTTAAATGCTAATGAAGCATGTCATGCCCCGCTCCCCTCCAAATAAAAGGAAGTTCAACTCTACCCTGTTCCGCCATGTTTGTAGCTTGATAGCAGTGATACTCTAATGTCCTGGCAGGGAAACATTTTATTGGTAAGTTTACTATAAATGTTAACGTATCAGACTTGATACGTATCAAATTAGATTACCTGGAATTCTTTGGCAGACCCACAAATACCATGATGTACTGTATTAGATATATCAAAATATATGCAGAGCACTAGGAGGGAATAAGTTGACATTTTCTGCATTTCTAAACCCTTAGAAGTGCACAAAAAACGTCTATTTAAAGGCTAAAAAAGTGGATTTTGCATAATATGTCCCCTTAAAAATAAACGTTGTAGTTAGAGGACTAATAAAAAAAGTGCAGACATGCTCATACTTCATACATGCTAGTTTAGCTGTTACCAAAACAAGTAGTCACCGAGGATTTAATTTCAACAGTTAAATTATATAAACTGCATGGAAAGTAAATTCATGTTTCTATTTCTAAAAAAATCCTGAAGAAAGGCCTGAGCCCCATAGAAATAAATTATTTCTAGATTTAAGTATTTTAAAATAGGCTGGGAATTCAGTGTAAAAAATAATGGTGAAACAGTTCACTAAAACACAAGGTTTAAATGACAACATAATTAAAATGCCCCATGTGTATTTATCAGTTCATCTGATTTATCTGATTAGCCGGAGGATTTGCAGGAAGCCTGCTGCCTGTTTTAACTAACAATGTGGATCAGCTTTCATTATTTTTTAAAAAGATCTATCTGAAAACATCAACTGATCAAAAGTAAGATGTTGCTTGTGTAGAAATGTAAAATAAGTACTGAAGCTATTCAGTATAAGTCTTCTTTATAGTAGAGGGTGACTAAAAGTATGCTTTAAAATAACAATATGCAGTTTTCTTACCCAGCTAATAATAGGTTGTAAAAATTAGCGTATGAAACCATTGTCTTGTTTAGTCTTTTTCAAAGTCTACACCAGCATTAAAGCAGCTTAAAGCAAGCTTCAGTTCAGGCACAGATGTGCCCCATGCTGGCCACTCTGCCAACACACTCTGCAGGTGGTTTTAAGAAAGTTAGACAGCTTCCTAACAAAGTGAGTCTATCAAGATTACAGTGATGATGGAAGGGTGATTAGCAGCAGGGCATATCTTTGAATGTAACTTGTTGAAAGCAGTATTATTTTCACTTTTGACATGAATATTATTATGTCTGTACGTACTCTAAATAAGTCTCACCCGAACGTCTCAAAATGCAGTTTTATTGAAAAGACATGTACCAACAGTTTGAAAATGGAAACAGACTATGAAGTAAAACCTAATCTGTTCTTTATTAACGGGAGAGTGGGCTTGACAAGATGTATTTCCCTGCTAGTGAGATCTGTGCAAAGCTATACCACATCTTAATGATTTCAATCAAATACATTGTTCTCAGTGCATCCAGTTATATCACAAAGAAGCCAATAATAACGGAAAAGCAGCACTATAGAGTTAAATAGTCATTACAGTGTAGCAGAATACCCATCTGGTGGGTCAAACCCTGCACTGTTGCTTGAGACATGCGATAACAAATCAGGAGAAGATTTAAGTTGATGATGTACATTATCATCAATTCTGTCATCAGTGTACCATTGTCTAACAAAATAAGTGTGATAAGCGTGGTTATGAGCTGATGATTTGATGTATTTCAATGGGTTGATTTGTGTGGGGTTGTGCGCGTGCATTCTGTAGCATGTTTTTGATAAATTACAAAAAAAAAGGGCATTATGCTTATTCTTTCTTATTTCTTGGAAAGAGAAAAGGTTTCTCCTCGAGTGCTACAAATATAAAACAAATAGGCTCACATTTAGCTCTAAAATATTCTAATATACAAAGGAGATCATGGCAGTAAAACAGCCAGGTCATGTGGCTGGAAAACTCGCCCACATCATCAAGCATTTTGACCCTGTCTGTCCAAGGTTGGAGAAATCTGGTGGTCTTGTAATGTTTTTCACTTCTCACTGCAGAATGATGGAATGGGTTGGAGGGAAATTGTTTGGAAATTGTCTCATAACCCATCCAAGATTGCTTTGCAGCAATATATCATTGCTGATGCTGTTCCTGTGTGACTGTACTGACACACCTGAATGCTCTCTATACCACAATCTGCTGAACCTGCTGCATTTACGGAGGTGCTCATTATACCTGATTATTAGTTATTCAAGTGACTCTGATTAGCAGCACCTGCCTGCCAATTTCCCTCTAAGTTATTGTGAAATCATCTGGGTAGATTATTTGCATTTTGGCCGTTTTTAAAATAATTTATTATTAATTTAATATTTATGTTTCTAAAGCCATAAAGCCTATATCTGGATAAATGAAAGAGAAGGTTTTTTCTTGTATTTTGATCAAAATTAAATACAAAATGCCATTGGATATAATTGTATTAGAATTACACACAGTGCAAACACAATGATCAGTATTCTGCCTGTGTGGTGCTTTGTCATTTTCAAAGTGTTGCCAATCAGACAATAGACTTAGTCAGTATAACAGTTGTACGTATCATATCCTTCAATATTATCCCAGCTGCTATGTTTGCATGGATCCCTTTTGATCCAATCAAATACCCAATCAGAATGAAAATACATCATGTAAACCTGCTTAGCACAAACGGACAGTATTTTCAGTCAGATTGAGAGGGGTGGTTTAAAACAGTTTTACAATAGGATCAGCATGGAAAAAAACACGTGTACTCATTCCAATAGTTTCTCATGTATGTATGTTGTATCTATGAGTATGTTGTTTTTATGGTTGAACCATGTAAGGGCTATATGATGTAATAAGTTTCAGTAAGGACTTTAAAAAATGACGACAGCAAACCAGAATGTGATTATGGAGCTATCAATAGTCAAAAAGTTCCAAATTAAAAATAAAAATTCTTTTCAAATCTGTCCAAGTAAATACAGCTGATGAGACTTGATGTGGCATCTTTATCAGCATGTCAGCTGTAACTTCTATTCAGGTTGATTTTAATAGGATGGATAAAGTATTTTGTCTATATAAACCTAACTAGTGGTACAAATTGTAGATGTACACACCAGCTTACAGGTTTGAGCATTTACAGCAGTGTCACAACAGTGTAATGATATTAATTGACCTGATACAAAAGCATCAACAGGCTAAAGAGATAAAAAATTAGAAGACAAAGCAAAGTGTTAGCAAATAAGCTGAGACAATTAGGTCATTTATTCTGACTGAACCAGGACACAGATATGAGACAGAGACATAACGGACATGAATCAACATAGAACACAATAAACAGAGTCAAATGCCAAAATGTCACAGTGATTTTAACACACAGACCTTTTACTTGTTAATTAATGTGATAAGAAGGACATGATTTTCTTCCATTAATGAGACACTGTTAATGAATGGGGTTCAATCTGCTGTACACCCACACACCTTACCGCACATTCATTATCTCTACAGACACACAGACACGCATAAAAGATTCACGACATTGCTGCTGGAGGGATGGAAAGAAAAGAAAAAATCAGCTACCTCCGTGCTCGCGCACTTAAGATTAGAACATGAGTTTAAACATCAAAGCTAATAAACAGAAGGAAGAAATATCCGAGATTATCTGGGAGAAGAAAAGCAAACTAAGCCGCCCACCATCCGCTGCTGCGCGCACAACTTTGCAGCGCTTACCGAATCATTAAAAACCCTGAACTAGCACCACTGTGAGCTCGGCTGACAGAACGGAGGCTAAATGAAAAGGCGCTGCGGAAAAAGACAACATTTAAAGAGGATTACTGGAGAGGTGCTTAAGTGATCAAGCTGGAGATACAGTACACATACCTGGTAATAAACAAACATTGTATGGGGTAGTCATGGTTTAGAGCCTGATGCTTGTTTGCAGGCTGTATTAGACAGTAAGACATATAATAAATATTCAATAAGTGTCTTATAATTGAGTGGTTGTGACCTAAATGATCCGTTTGGGGAGCAGATCACCTTGCATTTCACCACAGAGCCATGGCGCAGACATAAATAGAGGATGCATTGCTGACATGTGAGTGGATTCCATCTGTTTGACAGGTGAACAGATGACAAAGCTCGTCCGCTGAATCGCTCAATAATGGCTCAGTGACTTTCTCTGTGTATGCGCGGTTGGAAGGGGGTGACTTTAGTGGTGTGGATGTTTCAGCATGTGTCCTTGGGAGTGTTTGTAAACCTTCCAGTGCACACCACGGTTACAAATTAAAATCTTCTCCTACCACTAAGTTCATCGGAATCTGATTGCATCTTTTTATGACTGCTATTTCTATTAAAAGATAAAGAATTTGTGTGTGGTAGTGGGAGAGTGCACTCTTTTATTCTTTTCTGGGGTTTTTTTCTGAGAGGGTTGCCAGGGACAACAGGCCAGATGCAAAAGATCCCTTTCGACAAACAGTGCAGGAGCCTGAGGGAAAGGGCTTTTTGATATCTGTAGGAAAATACACTTGGAAACTTGCCAAACAAGAACTTCTCTGCTATTGTCTCTTCACTCCTGCAGCGGTTTAATTGGACTGAACTTTATTTGCTCTTATTTTCTAAATTTATTTGAAGAAAAGATCTTTTTATGCAGGCATTTGTTTTACACATGAGAGTTTGACCTTTTGCATTTAACCAGTCTGATAGCTGTAGACAAACACAAGACGTGATGTGAAAACCAGACAAACACACATGGTGTGTGTAGGGAACACACACAGCTGCTGGAGGTAAATCTGCCTTTGAGATTAAATGATCGCATGCATTGCTCTGGGGTACCTCAGCCATGAAAGGTAATAGAGCAAGACAGTAATGGTCATTCATCCCTGCACACACCCCTTCTCTTTGTAGCAATTATGCTTGTTGCATTCGCCATTGTGCAGTAAATAGTGACATCATTGCACTATCTACAACAGATGCTTGAGGCCCGCTGGACTTACGCAACGCCTGATCATTGCTTCACCTGTGCTCTATCCAACATGCAAATCCCTGCTTGCTGTCTCCTGGCTGGGAATGGTTTATCTTTGCCTACTTCCTCCACATTGAATAATTAAATCGTAAACCAATCATTAGTGGTTTTGCCCACCACACGAAAATAAAAGATGGCAAGTTGGCATGTCAGTATGACTGAAGCACCAGCCCCAGCTGGTATTTTAAATAATTTTGGCATTTGTGAGGTTGAGAGTAGAAGTCAATTGAATTTGACATGAGTAAATAATGGATATGCTAGCATGAAGATCTTCAATGTGGAAGCTTTTTGTTTCTTTTCCCCAGAAAGTCAGGAAGTGGAAATTCAGTTTTCACCATTCCACCTCTTATGGCTTTGAAAGTGTGTGTGAAGCCCTTTGAGATGACTGTTGTGATACTGGACTATATAAATAAAACTGAATTGAACTGAAAAGTAAAGCTCATCTTTTTTTTTTTTAAGAAAAAAACTGATTATAATTATATTATAATATCTGACAATAAGACTCTGACAACATAAACAGGCAGTTAAAAAGAGATATGACTGATCTAATAATCTTTCTGCAAACTGGTGGGTCACTTATGGCCTCCTGGTATAGTGAGCTGACATCACCTGTCCCATCAAAAATAATAGCCCACCTAATTATCTCAAAACGTTGACTTAACTCCTGGGAGGTAGGGACTGTTAGTGGGTGTAACATTCATTTTGTGACTTTTGTACCCATCAGTGCACTTAGGGTGAAGTACTGTCAATGGGAAAGGCTTTAATAACATTGTTTTAGTGCATTTAAATGTTTGTTTAGCCAATAAATCCAAATTAAAACTAAAAGGTTTGATATGTTAGTTAGTTTGACATGTTGAATAAGTTATACATTGTTTTGGTTACTAGTTAATCAGTTGGTGTTCGTATAAACCTAAAGTTACCTCTGGGAATTAAGCTTACCTGCTCATATCCTCTTGAATGTAGAGTGAGAGGAGCTGTTTGGGGACGCTGAATGACAAAGTACACTCCTCCATTTGTTCCCGCACAAGCATCCACTTGCTGTCCACTGTTTGAAATCTGTACACCTTGCATACCGGGTTCCTGAACACTGGGAACAAAGAGCACATAGATGGAAGAGATTATCTTAAAGCATCCAACGCAGCAGAAAATAAATCACATTCTTGTCAAAGAAAATTCTCCAGGTAATTTATTGAAATTACATGAAAGGTATAAAAACAACTCTGACAGCAGCCTGCCTCAAGGACGCCGCAGAACAGGAAGAAAGTCTCAAAAGTCACATGCGGTATGAAGCACAAATTAAATTCTATAATCAATAACTGTGTCTGCCTTAGATAAGACATTTCTCGTCTTTCAAGGCCCTCTACCTCTCGCTTTCTACTTCAGTGTCAGCAGAGGAGACACGAATGCATACTAAAATACATAAACCTTGTGCCATTAATCTTTCCCTTATTATTTCCTTCATTTCCATTTTAATTGCTTATTTACTGTACAAGATTAAGGCACCGTGCATGCAATCGTGTTGAAACTTTGATTGCTAACCCCACTATCCTTCTCTTCCAGTACTGATTCACATATTTCACTGTTTTCTTCATTTTCGCAGAGAACATCTAATGGCAGCAATCGAGAAGCTGCAAAACGAGAAACAGCTCTAATGCTCTTATCTGCATGCTTGCAGCACAGGGCAAGAAAGCTGGGAGCCTTAAACAGAGTTTTTTAACGCCTTTTCCTTCAAAAGGCGGCAGCCGGAAAGAAGCCGCTCAATAAGTTTGAGCTGAAGCACCCGAGGTGAAACACTGGCAATCTTGCTAAGGATGGTCAAACATGCATGGCAGGAGACCTTTTTTGCTTTCATTTAAAAGTGGAAACCATATTCCTGCTCAAACTGACAACGGCTAGAACAACCCCAACACATCTGTCTATATGCCCAAATCCTCCATCCTGAGGCTGTCTCAGGATGAATGATTCTCATTGATTTGCAGCACAAAATGTGTGCATAAAATTCCTGTGAAAACACATTATCCATCAATAAATGAATCATAGTTATTTACAGATTATAACATGCGCTATTCTTTTGCTACACAACTTTAATGCTGGTCAAGTTAAAGCCTAAATTGTGCGTATTTCTCTGCATCTTTCTCAGTCACACATAATCTAAACATTTTACATTTGTCCACATGATCAAACTGTAGCTTTGTCACAGTTTAGGATAAAAACCGCCCGGTAATACTTATATAATATACACTATATAAGAAAATGTAGTTTAAAAAACATTCATAAACAGTTGAAAAGACTTTGTAAGAGAAATATCTATCCCCTGGTGTCCTGCATAAAAGGCAGCAGGGTTCACCATCTTCCAATTCTCTTACAAAACAAAATACCATCATGTAATGAGGAAGGATGTTGGACATTTGATTTCTTGGCTAACAAAACAAATTCTCCAAACAAAAAAACAGATTGTGCTCTTCAAAAAAGAAAATATTTAAATTGTTAACCTATTTTTTCTAACACTGTAAGACATTGTTACAAAAAGACATGTAGAGACAGCAACTAAAGCAGTTTTACTTGTATAGCTTCATACAGTTTGGTGCGCTGGTGTGGCTCCTCATCTGTAGCAACTACAGGATAGCACCACATTTTGACTAATACATTGTTAATTTATAATGTTCCATCATAATTTTTGAGAATTTAAGCCCTAAAAGCCAAACGTAATATATTTGATACATAAAGTGCCTCAGACATCTTCCATCACTTTATGGTAAAAGTTTTGTTTTAAATTTTTGAAAAAATGTTTTTTTTTTATTATATTGTTTTACTTCTTTTTAAGTAATTATTTCTTTATTTTTTTATAAATATTTTATTAAGTTATTAGGATATTTAAATACCACTCATTTTAGTAGTTTTATTTTGTTTTTATTATCACTTAAGTTTATTTATTATTAAGATGTAATATATTTACTTTTATCTTATCGTTTCTAGCTGTTCCTCCAGTGTTTTCCTCATGGGGATCCTCTGCACTGGGGGCTATGCTTGCTCTGTATGTGGACCCACTATCTGTACGTGGCTTTTCTGTTTGGGGCCCCTGTATTGCAACCAGTTGGCCATGGTTTAGGTGGGGGCCCACCATGGAGCATGGACAGTTGCTATGGCGTTGGCCCCTGATGTGAGACTATCCCCAGGATATTGTTTCCTCTCAGTATCTCAAGCCAGAGATTTATTTGTAAATTTTATTACTTCTTGGTGATAGTTTTCTTTGTCTGTTTTGCTGTTTTTAATATGTAAATCACATTGTGTTTCTTTTGGTATGAAATATGTTATACAAATAAAGTTTGATTTGATTTGAAAATCCTGTTGTACACAATATGAAACGGATCAGGAGAGATCAAATACAGAAGGATAACCTACAATAATTTTAACCAATCATATAATAAAAAAAGTAAACAGCATGAAATTGAATTGTTAATCTTTTTCAGTAAAAGCTGTAAACAGAATATTAAATTATCTAAATGATAATTTTATGCACTTTTGTAAATTGTGTTGGAATAAATTATGATTAATGTTAAGAGGTGCCTCCAAAGAGTTATAATTGTTTTTAAATTAGATTTATTGTTGGCATGGGGATTAAAAAAAGTAAATAGGATGACAAAAATAAATGGGGAGTGAGAGTGGGACACAGAGAGAAAAAAAAATGAATCGAAGGAGCAATGGTTGCTCACCTCCATCTCCATCAGAGAAGTGGATTAACCCCTGAACTCCCCCCTGCAGCCACACTAATCTGACCACCAATCAGACGCCTCGGTTTCCCTTCCCGACACCTCTTAAGAAAATTACTTCCAGGCATGTGCCATGCGTGGGCCTTGCTTTCTCCCTGTTCGCTGCATGCTCATTTTGAAAGGTAATAAAAGTGGAAAACCAAATTGCATTACTCCGTCTGGTGTATATCTGCAGGGAGGGTATTGTTTTGACAGGCTGCAGATGTGCACCTGCAAACATGGCTGCAGTTCACTAGTTAATCACAGCAGAAACTGTAAGTGACAGTGACACCATGACAACAGGCGTAGGGGCTGCTGGGGAGCTCAGGAGGTGGTTAGAATCTGCATAAAAGAGAAAATGGCTTAATGGAAAATTGGAACTAGATTCCCAAGTCTCCTCTCAACAAGAACCGCTAAGTTTCCACACAGTAGGAGTTGTTACTCTACATTTCTTTGCTCTCTCAGTGAGATATCGGACTTGTGCGTTGACATAAAATTAATCTCATGCAGCTTGCGTCACACGTTTTTGTCATCTTATTTAGTCCATGTAGAAACAAGTGAATTATCTGCTGAGCCAGACACCTCTTACTTTTCTTCTGCTTAACTAAAAATACAGGTCAGACTTGGAAAAGCTGAAGACTTTAATTAAACACTATATAGTATTTCAGAGTTGCTTTAAATCCTCCGTATGGAAAGCTGTTCAAGGGCAGTTTAATGTTGATTAGACGGAGAATATCAAGGGATTATACAGTATTACAATAGAGACGTGACAAATTAGCGTTTCAAAATTTTCTTGAAGGTTAAAAGAGAAAAAGATCATTGTGAAAGTATGAAGATATAAAAAGAAATGAGCATTTCTTAAAGCTAAATCCTTTGGCAATGAAAGATAAAATGACTAACGTCTCCTCACCTGGTCCTGTCTGTCGGCTATCCTCTCTGTCGATGCAGGAATGATGTGCAGACTCATAAGCCAGGGGACACTGCAACCAAAAGAATCAACACACAGATATCAACAGATATGAGCTTTAATGACTGTCCTGCAACTAGAGCAAAAACCTGGCAAAAAAAAAGAAAAAAAAGACTTAATAGCTCGCTTAGAAGACATGAATGAGAAATCCGCATTCAGCAGCTTCATATAACTTGTTATAAAGGCATTAATTTTGATCCAAGCTGTCAACACAAACATGCTAAGATTAGAGTATTACGACTGTATTTTCAAGTATAATTCACAAGTTCCATGTGAGACTTGATGCTTTCATTGCCTTTCAACTTGCATTTGGTCTGAATGGCATTTCATAGCAGAGTAGTAAATTAATGTAATTATGTTTCAGTGAAACAGCGCATTGTGGTGACAAACAGAGTGAAATTACAGCTACTGTGTTTACAATATGCTCGTTGCAATTAATACAGTGTAGAATCGCACGGAGCAAAATGTTGATGATGAACCGCTTTCTTTTCTGTTTACAGCTTCAAAACATGATGCACCTCTGGCTTCTCTGCATTGTGTGAAGTCACATTGGGTATCAGCTGGAAGACAGCATTTCCCATGACTTTACTGACCTGGAGGTGGATTTATAATCTGTTATCTCCTCTTTAATTTCAGTCATTATCAACTCACTGCATTGCTGTTTTTTATTCCACTAGCAAATCGACCAGTATGCTGTATGCAGCTCATTAATGATATCCTTACCTTTCTCACCTAATAAAGATGAAGATGGAATCATGCAGTTTTACTCTCTCAATTATACTCTGTTGCTAGGCAACGGACACATTATTTTTAGTAATTTGGTTATTTCCTTATTTTGGTGAAATTATAAAAGATAAAAAAAAAATACAGTATGTGGATAAAAGGAACTGAACAATGAAATTACAATTTTGAATTGCTGATAATTAAAATCTTTGTAAAAGTTGATCCAGAAATGCATTAAAATGGGGTGAATAAAAACATTATCATCCATGTTATTAAGTGTAAATGTGGTAAAGCAAGATGAGGAAAAGTTATCAGGGGGTGTATAAATGCATTCATGCTGAACCCTAACCATAGAAATGTAATTACCTTGGCATGCTAACCCTGGATCAATAGATAGACTGGCCCACTTTGCATTTCAAATTCAGCTTGCTTAAGTCTTTTATGTCTTTTTTCAATTAATCTTAATGATTAAAGAGTTTACATCTAATGTAATTTAACTGTCTATCCAGTGTCTTAGCTATTTGGAAACTTCTATGAGTCTTTGATTCTTTGATTGGCTAAAACCTGAACATCTCAAAGAACAGTGGAGTTTTTCTCAAAGTTTTTCAACCACTGTGGGCAGAAATCGTCTTCCTAATATCAAAGAAAGTGGACTATAAAGAATCACTCAGACTGAATATTACTGCCAAGCCTAGTCTTTCACCACTGTATGAGTTTGCAAACTGTTGTATAAGCAGAGGAGTCAATACTGTTTATTCATGAAAGAAGCAACGTGTGACGTGCTAAAAGTTGCTACAGTTTGTTATGGCAGATGAAGCTCAGGTAGCAACAGCTCATGCAGATGAGCAGGCATCATCCAGCTGTGATGTTAGTGGATTGATTCCAGGCTTCCTCTAACTACATGGATAAGTGTCCTTGAACAAGTCTGATGTGCCTATCGGGGTATAACTGTGGCTTTCACATAACTTTGCCATTGATCATTTTAGACAAAATTCGGTTCGGTATTTTACTTTGACTAGAAGGAAGAAAATGAGATAACAGTCTGACCATTTGTAGGATATTTAAAGCATAGATTAAGTACAAAGAAAAATATATATTGCATAATAAAGCTAAAGATAATAAAAACTCCTATTCCAGGAACACCTTAGCTGAGCTATATCTTGAAGTTAATGGTAATGACAGAT
>JBAMIG010000004.1:9918221-9932007 GCA_037177335.1 Kiunga ballochi
TACGCAGGCTTTGTCAATGTTTTTTTATATATATATATATATATATATATATATATATATATATATATATATATATGAGAAAAGTGTAGAAGAAGGCCTAATTTTGCTAGTGAGCATGAAGTTTGGAGGCTGCAGCAAGGAAAGGAGATCCTGTTGTCTGATGAGTTTATTCACACTGCTCCAGAGTGTACTCCAGAGTGAGAGCATCCAGGTAAAAAGAGATGCAAATGAACTGATGCAGGAATCCACAAGCTTACTGTACACACCTGTGGGAGCACTACTAAGATCTGGGGTTGCTATAATTGGTCAGATCTACACTAGGCAACATTATCTGCCCAAAGAATGAGGCCATTTGATACCTGAATTTACTGAATGACAAGATTGTTCCACAGGAATATTCCAAGATGACAATGCCAGAATTAATCACGGTCAAGTTGTAAAAGAGGGGTTCAGGGACATCAATTTCACACATGGATTGACCCATACAGAGTCAAGACCTGAACCCCGTTGAGAATCTTTGCAATATGTTGGAGAAAGTGTTGCTCAGGGGTCGTACTGCCCCATCATCAAGACAAATATCCTAAAATTTAAATGCAACGCTGAATGGAAAAAAAGAGAAGCTTATCAAAACAATGCTGGAAATGCCAGCAGTAATCAAAGCTGAAGGCAGTCAAAAGACTATGTGCAACATTTTTAGTTTGGTGGGGGACTTTATTTATTTAGCCAGGAAACATATGCAGGTAGCAGGATCACCTATATTGTCACATCTATCCATTTGTGAATAAGAGCAAATACAGACTCTTAAAACTATCATGGAGATTTTATAAACTTGTCCAAAGTATAAATGTAATAAACAATGCTAAATCTATGCAATCAGAGCAAAACATAAATAAAACAAACAAAAAAGAACCAATGCTGTGAAGAAATGCTGTGTCTTAGAATGTGAAGGGAAAATCTTTTAAGACATACTTTAAACATTCTGGTTGGCATTCCTGTCCTTTCAGTCTCAGCTGTACTATGTGTACATGGGCCACGTGTCTTTCTATTTATTCCTATTTGCAGCCAGGCACGTAATGTAATGTGATATTTACAAAAGGAGAAGTGATGCCAATTCTGATTTAGCATTTGTTGCACTGTGGTATCTGACAGGGAAGTACTACTTGCATAAATGTATTTCCACATGATAAAGCAGAATACGTAGCTGATTTTCATGTCTTTTAATCAGGCACAAAATTGTCTTGCCGCCGCACTGCGGATCCATTCATATGCTTCCTTAGATTTGTGTTTCTCACTTTAAATGCATCCACTTGTTCCATTCTGATGACACACGAGTGTCTGAGAAGACGTGACACATCAGTTTCTGGTATCAGGTCAATTAAATCAATTTATGTTTGTTTAGTTTGTCCATCTCCAGCAGATGTGACCAGCTTGTCTTTACAAATAGGGACCACTGCAGCAGGGACAGGCAACAAGTACCTCACAAGATGGTTCTTCTGCCCCCATTTGCAACACAAAGTGATGTGTCTTCATTTCTAATACAGAAGCAGGCTTCTTAGACATTCTAGGAGTGAGTGGAAGATAGCTTTTTATCTTCATAGTTCACAGTGTTTTTCAGGAAACAGTGCCTCAATGAAGAATTTCCTTCCTCTAACACACTGCCAACATGAAGAAAAAACAGGACAACTAGACACAGCTTCAGTCTTCCCTCTCAATCACCAACTTTAAATGCGTTAGATTTTCAAATAGCTTCTGGTTTATTGTGTGCACGTTTTAAACAATCCTGTCAAGTCAGCAAATTAAAACTTTGTACTAAAAGGAAGGATATTGTTTATTTCCACTGAATCATTGAAAAGCCTTATTGATCCCCTTTTAAGATGCGGTGTAACTTGTAAGGGCCATGTGATCTTTATTCTTTATTCACACGCACATCCATATTTACTAAATTTATCACATTTTATTTGGGATCAGCTATACGCTATGTGTGAATCTAAACTCTCTAGGAAGCTATCACAAGCTTTTAGAAGGAAGTCTGAGTGCAGAATGACAGAAAAATACTAGTTGAAAGGAATCCATAGAAGAAGAAAAAGCATGAGATATTCATAAATACCAATATACATACTTAAAACATGTCAGGATTCCCGTCTCTGGCCCTGGGTTTTTCTTTTATTTTTCTGTGTTTTCTGTGAAAGTACTTATTATTGTTAATAAAATCAAATTATTTTCCTCAAGCCTGTCCAGCTCGTGTGTCCAAACCCTCAGATCCTGACTAAACATACAATACACACAATACTTTCCAATATCAATGATTTTTGGACCATAGTTAACATATATAAGAGCTGACCAGATTTTTCTTTAACATTATTTTAAAGGTGGAGATGGTTTGTCAACACTATCAGTTTTTCATCCAGTCCATCCCAGATCCATGGGCCTTACATGTAATGCTCCAAATAGTACCAGTCAGATGTCTTTTTTTTTTTTTTTTTTACCATCAATAAGATATTTATTCCAAGTTTCATAAGCATGGAGAGGACTCCAAACTGGGATGAGGTCAGACAGCCTGGGATTCATTTTATTAATAGTATGATACATCATTCATGCATTATGAAATATATTTTATGAAATATATTTATATGTAAGTCGAAAAAGACCAGAACGATGAAACAAGGGCCAAGAAGGAGCATTAAACTGGACCGAGACAGGGCTCGCAATTTTTGCAGATTTTCAAGTTTCATTAGGTAACTTGGAAACGTACTACATCGTATAACGTTACAATAGGTGAGACGGGGCATTTGGGTAATGTGCAATACAGCTTAAAGTGAGGGTAAAGTAAAGTAACTAAAATTACCAATATATGTTGTTTTTTTTAACCTTCTTATAAATCAAATATGAATGAATAAGTAACAGCAAAAAATGAAATCCTTGGTTCACACAATTGACGGCTGCTGACAGGAGCAACCTGTGCTTATTTGTGTTGCATTGGATCTAAGAGTGATAGTGAGTCTCCTACTGAGCATGCTCAGTATTCACTACAATCATGATAATGCACCCCTTATATGACAAATAAAAAATATTTCACACAGAACACAAGACATTAGGCATGACCTTTCCTTGGTGCACGCAATGGAAACGGGGCAAAAGAAGAGCTTGAATTGCATTTCTGTTTGTTGCCCCAAGCTGGATGCTTGAATGATGAAAGATGAAAATGTCATGTCAGTGCAAAAAGTAGTGTACCAAAATACAAACAGAAACCTGTCAGCTCATTATCATCTTATCCTTTCTTGGATGATGATTTGGCATAAGCTGCACCTCAAGCAAGCCTCAGCGCCACTGACGGATGGATTTATCAAATCTCCTCACACCACATCCTATTTCTCATCATTTTGCTTTGATGATTTTGCTAATATGCAAAGAGATCAACTATTGACAAAAAAAAAAAAAAAAAGTTCCAGCTCCATTCATACAAAACTCACACTAACATTTTTTTCACTATGGTTATGGGTATGTTTGATTTTTCTGGACACTTTACTGGGATCAGAATGACTCCTCTTAGCTTATCTCTATTTTTCTCAGAAGCATTCTAGCATCGACTAAGTTTGTCCTTTTCATACTGTAGCGATGAGCCCTAGAGGCTGGGAGATTATGCAGAAGAAGAAAATGAGGAATACCTGTGTGCATCAATTTCTCCCCAACTTTTTGTCTAGTTTCCAGTTTTTTATTTCATGTTGTATACAGAAGCTGATAAGGGTCATGCTCTGCTATCATACTTATTTTGATCATTCTCTGTAGAATAACAAGCTGATTTTGTCTTTATCTTGAGGTGAGAAACACTGTTCCCTCATGATGACGGGGTAATTTATCTAGTTTTTTTCTACAAACTTTGCTTTCTCAAGGTAACCAGATGATAAAAATAGGTTTAGTAGATACTGTGTTGCACCTGATTTTATTGATCAAAAATGACCCGTGACAGCTGAGGGAAGGATAATCATTGGGCAATTCTGTGAATGAGTAATTAGTAATCTTTTATAGCAGGACAAATCATAATGTCAGCCTTTGTCAGACCTGATAGACTTAACATCAGGCATAATGATCAGTTATGGATGTTCCTCTATCTGATGTCAGACATCCCAGAAAGATCTTTTCTGGGATGTCTCGATTCAATCAAGCAAAGCTAACTTCAAACCCACTTGTTTAAGTGCTGTTGGAGAAAAAAAAAGCATGGCTAAACTGTCATCCATGTTGAAGGACATGTTAAAGGAGTGAAGGACACTCAATAAAACATGCTACAATTTATTAATGTGCACATTAGAATTCATTATTTTTAAAATTCGCATGAACAACAAATGATTTCTCTGAGGACTTCGCCCTGTGTGCATGTTCTCTCCGAGCTCCCTCCTTGTCCTTGTTTCTCTCTGTGTTGGTGTTGGGAACAGTTCCCTTGCGACCCTGTGTTTGAATAATCTGTTATCTTGAGAAAACAAACCTCGTTTTCTAGAGATAACTAGATAAATTATCCCGTTATCATGAGAAAACAGTGATAAAAAACATGTCGGCTTCCACAGATGTGTGTCGTCACACCACGTAGAACGTAAACACATGTCCAGAAACTGTCCATGCACATGCACGTATGTATATAATGTGTGCATGTGTGCCTCCATGATCTTGTGTGTGTGAATAAACTCATTCCACCTGCATTAAATGCATCTTACCGGTTAATTTCACACAGACTGCCAAGTGTTTTCTCCACGTGGAAACTAAAGATAAAACATTATGAATTCACATGTCTGGTATTTATTTTGCTACAGTCTCCCCCAATTGCTTTATTACAAAGCTCCACCATTCAATTTATCAATGATAAAACAAGGAATCCATAACTAGAGACATTTTATGGTTAATGGTTATCCTCTTCATTTCATTGACATTATAGTCTTAGATTACAAATTCTTTGATTAAAAAGAGAACATCCCATAACTACACAGTGAAAATGATGGCCCTTATATGAGTGAGTGTAACATTATAAAAGGAAGCACCACACAGATTAATGCTGTTAGCTAGTGATTTAATAATACTTTCAGAGTAGAAAAACTAAAAAGCTTTTATGTCTGTCTCACAATAAATACAGCCAAACATAACTTTACCCATGGCCACAGCTTCTGCCACAATTTCTCACCACTTTAAACTGGATCAGATTGTAGATCTTTAGTCTTTGAGGTCAGGCTGAGATAAAATCAGTCACAGGGGATACTGTGTGAGGGAAAGTTGACTGTCTTTGGATTAGTATGAGAAGTGGAGCAGGGCGATGTTAAGAACTCTGGGACGGTAAAATGATATTATCATGATAGAGGTCTAAACTGTTGGTGGTGGAAGAGTAAGGAAAAGGTTCGATCCAATGGGAATGGATGAATAAGCCATGAAGCAAAGCAGCAGAAGCACAGGTCTGTGATAATGAAGTCTTGCCATAGTAAATCTCTCATGCACACACATATATGCAAACACACACTAACACCAGCATACAAATTTATATCAAAATCAAATCTCACACTGAGCTGTAGAACTGGGTCATAGAGAACAATAACTTTTAGGAATAGCAAGAAATGCAAAATGGGAACTACAGTGTGAGCTTGAAGAAAAACGAATCAACACAAAGGTCAAAAACAGCTGTGAAAATTACTAAATGTGTCATTAATGTACAAATATGGATTTATGCTGTCGATTCTAGACCTGAAGCAGTTTAAACTTCATTACACTGTGTATTTACACATTGTGCAAGAGTTTTTATTGCAGTGATGAGGTAAAAAAGTTCTACCTGCATTTTTTAGAAACAGAACTATATTTTTTTTTATATAAAATCTCCCTATGAGTATAAATGACATGCAATATTAAGAAACCAGACACATTCTGGTAGGAACTGACTTTGTTGCCTTCCTGGGTTCCCCATTAAAACAATACTAGATTTACAATGGGCTTAAACAGGGTCGAACCCAGTATCGAGGAGAGAAATAAATGTGAAAAAGTGAAAAAACCTTTAAACAAATAGTTTTCTTAACCACGGTAGAAAATAAATAAGTCTGAAAGAAATTATCATTTAAAAGTCATTTGTCGTACTGCGTCTTTGAGCTGGAGGATGGCGGTCATTAGCTGGTGAAGCAGCACCTTCCTTCTTTGTGAGTAATGTCACAAGAGACTCCAGCTGCATACAAACAAAGTTCAGAAGGGATTTACAACAAGCTCTCTGCAGGCCTCAGGGCAGAGGCAGCATGGAGATAACTCCACACAGGCTGTGACCACATGATCAATGTGAGAGGCGTGTTGAGAGTATCTGTAGATATAAAGACTTCCCTCAAAATGTTTGTGTGTTGACAATGTTATCTTGTAATTAGTCACAATATCTGCCAGAGTCTTATGAATATTAAAACTTTGCTTCAATGTTTGTCTGTAAATGCAAAATCTTTATGTTGGAGACTCATCCTGCAAAATCCTGCTGGAGTCTATCCCAGCAGTTACGGGCGAGAGGCAGGGTACACCCTGGACGGGACGCCATCCTGCAAATTCATAGCACTTTTCTGTTTCTGCTTGTTTTTCCTTTATTTTCCACAATACACACTTGCAAATGGTTAAGTTCATAGTTAATTTACTAATAATTTATATCTTATCCTCATAGTGTCCCATCAGAATCAGAAAACTTTATTTATCCCCAAGGGGCAATTCATTTGTAGCACCTCAGCCATACATACATATGGCATATATATATGTATTTATACGCTTATATATATACATATATATATATATATATATATATATATATATATTGACACAGCAAATTATATACTGTAATGTTAGTTTTCGTGTATGAACAACAAGCAGCACTTTGCATCCCTGGCAATGCAGTAGAACGCAAAAAGCTGAAGTGCAAATGACGTTTATTTGTAAATGTTGTCCTGCTTTTAGTGGACAAAACAGACGCTGCATTTTTGAGACTGGCACCCATCTATTACTTTATTATATAGAGTTCATTCAATAAACTGACAGGAACTTATCTGGTTTTGTGGAAGTTTATGATGGATTCAATGTTATAAAAGCAAAAAAAAAAGATAAATGATACACAATGAAAACATGAAGAAGCACAGGCAGTCACAAACAACTGCAACTGCAGGTAAATAAATAAAAAAACAACCATCTAAAATTTAAAGTTTAATTACAGTAACATTTATACTTATTAATTTACTTTTAGTCCTCATGTTTCGTATATCTACCCTCTACTGGTAGTTCTGATCTTGTTCACAAGGGAACCAATTTCCTCCTATTGAGCCTACAGATACAAGCATTGATTACATTTTTCCTATCTTCACTATACAGCCTTAAGAGACCTTGAGCCTTTGTGAACTTCCCCTCATCTAGGCAGAATATTACTGTCACACCACTTGAGATGAACATGCCTGCTGAGCAAGCACATAAAGGCATCTCTTTCCGTCAAATCTCTTCCCTCTAATCAATAAAAAATATCTTTAACCTAAAAAAAAACAATTCTTCAGAAATATCCTCGGAGTATTTGCCTTTATTTATCTTACATATTGACATTTGTATGTGCTGCATTTGATTCTAAGCAACGGTGTGTCTGCAGCACCTCTGTGTGCTTTTTGGTCAACTGAGAGCTGCAGAAGGTAAGAGTTCTGATTATCATTTCAATGGCTTCTGGTGCCTGCAGAAAAGACACATCTTCTTCCTCCAATAGTCCCACACATTCATCACAATACTGTCAGAAACCTACAAAAAGTGGCCCAAATCAAACAGGTAACAAAAACAATCCGTGACAAACATCCTAACCAGCTTCAGAATACATAGGAATGAAGAATGAGCTCTGGGCTGGACAGCCCTCGAGCAGAGCAAACTTCACTCAAGGGGCTGAAGTAAAAAGGAAAAATCATATATTCACTGAGCCACAGGTCAAATACCAATTTCCTCTCCACATATGCTCAGCAGCAATGTAAATCAAAAGGTTATGAAGCGAGGTTGGTCAAAGTCATATTGGTTTGGAGATTCACTGAGCAGAACCCGCCCTTGCCTCATGGATTGCCTCACAGTCTCACATTCCCTCTACAGTCAAGCGGCTCATATTAACTGACTCTCTGCAACAACTGGCTGAGTGGGGATTAGGACATTGTACTAAAATGAAGCATCTGTTTGAGCAGAGTGAATTGCCTCCCTGCTCATGTCAGTGCCGAAGCATCTGCACTGCTTGGCCAGCAGAACTAATGTGTAGAGTGAGTCATAGACTCTTCCACAGGTCAAACAGCCCAGAATGAATCATACAGAACAAACTCATGTAAAGCTGCTCATCATCAAAATGTTTTCTCACTGAATGAACCAACAAACAGCATATCAAATCCAAACAGTTCCCTTAGTGTGTCTGAATGTGTTTTGCATGCTTCGCTGTCAGTGTGACACATCGAGACTGTAACGACTCACCAGACCATAATATGTTTGTGTCTGTGGGTTCCAAATACAGAATCTGTCACGAGATTTTCCCATTCATACGGCAAAGATAACACGCCCCCAAATAAAATACATATTTTTCTCCAAACCTGCAGTACCTATTTACCAGGATAGCTTTCAAATAAGTTACCATATTTTGTCCATATTTGGCTTTTGCTTTACAATGTGTACCTTAACTAGAAATGTCTGATTTTTATCTGCATTAAAATGTGATAACGGAAAATATTGGTATCAGTTTTTACTTTTATATATTGGTATCTTTTACACAACATGTACATATCATATATAAAATACTTCAGCAAAGTCTCCTCTGACTCAAAATGACCAAGTTTAAAAGATGTTAATAACAGTTTTCCAAACACATTTGTTTGTTTGGTAGACTTACAATAAATCCTGTGGCTGACATTTTCAAAACACATTGTCACTTGTCACATCCTACAGGCTTTCTATCTTTCCCTGCTCCAACACACCTGATTCACACAAATGAGCCATTGTGAAGATCGTTACAGGCTCTTAGATCTATTTAATTTTATTCCGGTGTTTTGGAATATAGGGAGCATTGAAACTTTGCAGGACAGCAAGTCTGGAGGACTGATTTTACAGTCAGGGTGCGTGCTTTCAAAAAGCAAAGAAATTGTCCAGAGAAGAGGGACAGAGCATTTCTCACAACAAGCTAAATATCAGTGCTGTGATCAAATACTTGTAAATTAAGGCTGTGTGTATGGGTGGATTATTGTTCTTGTGAAAAGTTTCAACACGCATTCCCTCCAGCAGAGCCTCGTCCTCTAGGTTTGGAATTTAATAATAATGTTGTGACTCTATTAGGTAACTCCCGTTTGCAGGATGGATCCCCACAAGTTCTCTGCTTAAAGGTCTGGGATCCCCTCCAATCATTCCCCCCATGAATTAAAAGCCATTTGGAAAGGGGTGGTGATGACCTGCAGGACCAAACAGCTGTATGGTCATTTAGAGACAATAGTAAAGCTAAATCTTAGATATAAACTACAGCCTAATACGTTGACATTGAATGAACAATCAGCAATTCTGTACGGTTTATAAATGTGACATGTTTATATCTAGTCTTACTGTCAGAACCGTGCACTTTATGTCACACTTTGCTCTCAGCGGTGATTCATGAACAGCTGACAGTCTGACAGAAAGAGAATAAATCCTGCCAGAAATTAGTCACAATGTGAGTTTTCTTGAGTAACTAGGTCATGGTTTCAAGACATAGTCATTGCTGCTGAGCTCAAATAAACTGCATAGTTGTTTAATGTGAGCATCACATGGCGTGAGAGAAAACTGACCCGATAGCTGAGTGTCATCAGCCGGGCAATTAGAGGTAAATGATAAATGCACAACATTCGATACTAATTGTTGTATTGCAAGCAACTTTGTGCTTAAATTAATCTTGATTACACAATCCCCCATAGGGGGCTCTGCATCTCACCTATGAACACTTTGACATATGACCTAGAGGGTGCTGTAAATTGAAGCCCCCCCCTGTGATTACTGGATACTCTGCCATGCCTCCTGATTTCCAGCTGTATCCATTACAATCCAGATGATTCCAAGACAACATATGTGTTGGTCACTATCTAAGTGCATGTAATTTCCTTTGTGGGTGATCACATTTAAATACAGAACCTACACACTTATGCAGTGAATGGTCCTCTTAACTTCCTGTATGATATTAAATCTCTTTTCCTGCTTGGTTTCAGGGGAAAAAAACTTAACTCTGGTCCCCATGGTAACCCTCCTGACCTTAACCTTCCTGCACTCAGCCAAGGTAATACAGTTTATCACCCAAGACCACAAGTCGTGATAACTCCACGAGAACCATATCTTCTTTAAGAACATTACATATCTTCAGTCTGGCCAGAGAAAGACTCTGGTTCAGTCAGGTAAGTCCCCGCATTGTCCCTTTGTACCAAAGATATAACAGACTTTAGCATAATCTTTTTTAAAGATAGCAATTTGTAGACAAGAACTGTTTTATGTTGAGCAGACGGAGTACTTAAGAGACTGTCTGATCCCAGTTTCTATTATCCAGATGTTAAATTTCTACCAGATTATATACTGAACTGCATATTGCTCCTAATGTTCAGGACTGCGCTTTGTCTGCAGGAGCTTGCAGTAACAGAAAAAAAAGAGCAAAACTGAGGTACCATTGTTTTTTTCTTTCTAAACTTCATGGTAAATTACAAAAGAATTAGATAAACTGTATGTTAAAACAATGTTTTGATGATAAAGTTCCACAAAAGCAGTTATTAAACGGCTAAAGACTCGTTTTTGCCCTAAAAAAATATGTAACTGCCTTAAAATGGCTTGAGGATGACTACATGTTTTGCGATCATTTAGTGAATGAGGACTGATGAATGATCCCGCTAATTTGCCTCCACACCCACCTGCCCTGTTTTTTTACACCAAGCCTTGCTCAGCCCTTGTGAGAAGGGGGGGTGGGGGTAACTTGGCTGTACATGTTGGCATTGGAGAATAATTTTCAAGTATTTACAGCTGCAAGAATCCGAAAAATAAGTATTTGATTTTTCTACAATATTATAAATGGCCGACTCGGCTTGACTGGTGGTGCTGTCAGACAGTAGCTTTACCAGCTCTCCACTTTCAGCTCCTCGTTCACTTGCCTGTAAAAAGCAACGCCAAATAAAAAGTGACACAAGCGAGCTGAAAGTTCAGTTTCCACACTAAGCTTTGCTTTTACGATAATTCTCCCACCTACCTTGTGTTAACTGTTTCTTTCTTATAACTTGTGCTCACTTCCCATTTAATTAATCGATTACCACAAATAAAAAAAAGCCCACCCACTAAGTAATCAGGGTTATTTCCACCAATACGTTGTGTTCAACTATGCCCTCTGGAATAAATGACTTTATTTATTCATGACACAGCTACTTAACATGAAGCTCAAACCAGAGGGATTCTTTCTTTACCACTTTATTTGTAATTCAGGCTTTTACTTTTTTTAACTTCATGACATCACCATAAAACATATTTGTATAACACAAGCCTGGTGGCGGTGCAGCTCAAACTTGCCTTCTTCTGTTGCTGGCAGAGCGATTTGACTTGAATTATTACAAACGCAGAGCAGATCCATGTTCATTATTCTTAAATGCAGAACAAATACTTTGAAGAAAGAAGCCTCGATGTTGCACAGCTTAGGTTGTTTGCTCTAACAGAATGTAACAAAAATATTAAATGCTTTTTGCCTCAAAAAAACTAAATAAGGATTTTTATTTCTAAGACTTTAATTTAAAAATGATCCCAGGACAAAATTATAAATCCCCCCCTCATTTATAATACAAACCAACAAAACAACAACAAAAAACCCTTTTACAAGCTAATTGCTAAAACCACAACAGTGACACAAATTATGTTTGCAGCTGTTGCAACAATCAGTTTCAGCATCTGAAAAGGAAGTTGTTTTTTTTTTATCCACTACTCTGTCATCTTGGATTGATCAGTCTGTTCCAGATCTACAAAGTTTGGGATCAAATTCATGTGTGTATGACAAAGAAATGATTACACTTACCTGAGACTCAGGGTCAGTCGTTCATCTTTATCCCTCAGCAGATCCCCAACTGAAAATGTAGCACTACCCAGGAAGCTGCTCTGTACAGACAGGATAAAAAAACAACTGGTTAAATGTAGTATTTTCACTGGCATGTCCAAAATGACATATTAAGAAAAAGCTAAATTAATATTATTGTCTGTGTATTATTGCCATGTTAAAAAAACTTAAGCCACAAGCCAGAAATCAATTAGAGAATTGTGATCTAAAAAGGTAAAACTGTCTGATCGAGTTGACAGAAGACACATGAACAAACGATCCGTGCTCATTTTCTATGTTTCCCTGTCTCATGCAATTCTGTCTCCCCTTTCTCACAGCTCTGACAACATGTGTTTGCTGCAGGCATGATATGAACAAGAGGTGTCAGCGCACGAGAACTGGGTCACGGAGAGAGAAGTACAGGACGAGCCCATCAATAACGCAAAGAGATGATCCACATTTGTGGAAAACGCACACACACACATTCACGCTCCCTCATGGGCATGCCCTAATACATGCACGTCTACTCACACACAGAGACAACTTGTGCACCTGCAAGGAGTGCTGTCGACATGCTAACTTGTGCTAGAAGATGGGAGGGGGTGACCGTGCCAAGGACACAGGCTGCTGCAAACAACACTCTAATGCAATGTAGGTAATTAACTTCATGTGCAAAGGTGAGTTCATACATTTAATCATAGCAAGGAGAAAACTTTAATTAGAGCATCTGCAGCATGTTCTACAATAACATTTCAAACAGTTTCATTTGCTAAAAGGAAGCACTTTCTTTTGGGATTTAGTAACACAGCATTGCGGAGAGTTTATGAAACGTGAATACAACTAAACAAAACATGTTCTGCTTTGCTTCTTTCTGATTCTACATCACAGATGTAGGGTATCATGAAAAAAGAAAAATGATTTTTTTAATTAATGGAAATGAGTTCAGATTTTATAAGTGAATAGATAAAGCTACATTATGGAGCAGAACACACAGAGACAGAGTGAGAGTGGGATGCAGGGGATCTAACAGGCTACATAAATACCATACAATAAACACTGACCCCATTAACACATTTGGCATCACTTCCAATTAAAGCTACAAATGATCTTTTTTTAGTTCCCAAAGTGAAAAACAATGTGTCTGAAAGTGACACGTGCAAAAATAGAAAGGCAAGAATATGATATGCAAGAACATTATAGATTAACAGCGACTGACAGAAAATTGTTAGGTAAAATGACAAATAATGTGAGCTATTAATCACCCAACTGTTTCAACTCGAGTCATGACAAATCCACTTTTGATACAATATACTGTTGTATCTTACACTGTCATGTCACTGCATTCTCTATAATTTTACTAGAAAGGATGACACCTCAGCAAAATTGAGTTTTTTTTATTGAAAGTATGGATGAAAGCATGGATAGTATGATTAGACTGATGTTAGCAAAGAATTGAGATGAGGTAAGTGATGATGAATGAAGGAGAAGATGGATGATAAAAGTGAACAGGGGGAAGGATTAATAGTAAGGGATGGTGAAGATGGATGAATGGATTTGGGAGGACGGATTGAAGAATGAATGAGAATGGAGGGAGGAGGAAAGTATGAATGAAAGAATGAATGGATAAAAAGCAGGTTCAAAGGACAGGGAGGTCCTGGCTCTACTTAGTTTAGTGTAGTTATTACTTGTGTTCATTGTGTGTAATGTCTGCTATGTGATAAACTGTGT
>JBAMIG010000004.1:9932349-9942455 GCA_037177335.1 Kiunga ballochi
AACTGTGTGTGTGAAGCCCTGTGAGGCAACTTTGTTGTGATACTGGGCTAAATAAATAAAACTGAATTGAATTGAATTGAATAAGAGAGTGGTAATGCAAATGTATGGTAAAGCAGATGGTGTTAAAAGAAGGCGTGGATGAGGTAGATATGAAAATATTGATGAGGTAATTAAATGTTTGTTAGTTAACTTAATCTGTTATAATTATTTCACATAAAGCCTTTGTTATTTCACTATAGTCCCTGACTTTACGTGATGTGAAAATTATTCTGCTGGGTTTCACAATGTTCAGCCTGTCTGTAACATTTTGAAATAACCATGTATATGTTAATTTCAATCTGAATCATCAGTGACATCTTTACATTATGGAGAAAGAAAGTTAAAAAAAAGTTGTCTGCCAATCAAAAGCTCAGCAATATGATTCCAGCTTTACAAACCCACATTACTGTTTGTCCTTTGGAAAAGCTACTAAACACAGTGCCTCCAACATATTTATCAGCACATAAATAAGAATAAAGGGGGGAGAGGTCTATATGACAATGGCTATAAATATTTACCTGGAATAATTTGTAATTATCAATTTGTAATTACATAATTACACTATGAACAATGCTTCTTTGAGAAAAAATTGTAATTCTAAAGATAGAACTTGTTTATTCGCCTTCTCTTAATTCTGCTTTTGATCTGGAGGTTGTGCGGGGTTGTGTTAGGGCAGAGCACCAACATGACACACTTAGGTCTACTGGAAATAAACACTTCCTGCTTTTTGACTTTTTGTCTAAAACATGGAAAACAACATAATAGGTACTGTTTTGGCTTCAATTTAATCATATTTTTGAAGAACCAGCTTGATATAAGCATACCGCTTCATTTTTTTCAGCTGCTGAGGAGGAGAAGTAATATAGAGTACCAAAAATGGGAGGCAGAAGACATCGCCACCAAACAAGGTAACAAGCATGTGCAGAACGAAGGAATTATCTTTAAAGAAATAAATTAGTTTGGATTTAAAATCTGATTAAACTGATAAATTAGGACTTGTTATGTCTGAAATGTCATTTTCCTTTGGAATTAGGGGTTTGCCTGGTCATTTTTCATTTCTTCAAAGTGGATTCAATTTTTTGTTCAGAATTAAAGAGGAATAAAACTCTCATGTAAACTGTCCTACCTGTGGCATTGTGTAGACTAAAAAGGATTGGATGAGATTGTGTGTGTGGTGTTTGTTGTGTAAATGTGTTTTGAGGTGTCAGAAAGACTAAAAAAGCATAGAATTATTATAGCCAATGTATCTTTTACTATTTATAGAACAGTAAGGTCTCGTGAGTTGGAGGGACATCAAATCTGCAACTGCTGCTGAAAACATGCCGGATGGAATTAGGAAATAAGGAACCTCTTGCACGCTGCACGGTGGCGCAGTTGGTTAGCACAGTGGCCTCACAGCAAGAAGGTTGCCGGTTTGAGTTTTGGTGTGATAGACTGGCGACCTGTCCAGGGTGTACCCCGCCTCTCGCACATTGTCAGCTGGGATTAGCTCTAACCCCCCCGCGACCCCGTTTGGGACTAAGCGGTAGAAAATGGATGAATGGATGGAACCTCTTGCACACTAATCCACAAAGGTTTGGGACTTTGCATTTCCCTTTCAGCCACATTGAAAGCATTTCAGGCAAAGTATACTCTTGAGATAAAAGTGGAAGTGGATGTCATTGTGTAGAAAAATGAATGGATGAGGTGTGCTCACCAGTAATATTCTCTAAACTTGTTACATACTCCATGCGAATGCAAAAACTTTATTTAACATGTTCCATGTGGGCAGGGTTACCGCAGAAAAGAATAAACGTGGACAGTTGCTGTGTCCATATTGTTATGCAAGGTTGACAGGTTATTTAAAAAATAAAGAAAAAATCTGACTGAGGAGGTGAGAAAGTATAAAAATGTTTACAACGTGTGACTGTTAAAGTCAGGAACACAGTCAAGCGCACAACTCAACCTGCCAAGGACAAATTAATCAGCTCTTCATGAAATAAGCGAGTCGATTATTGTGCACAAAAGCACAGACAGACCACTCACAGTGATCCGTTGCAGACGCAGCTTCATGTAGAATAAACTTCTTGCTTCTCGTGGAATATGTAACAAGTTGAAGTAAACTATAATTTTAAAACTTTTTGTTCCTAAATGTTAAAGATATTTTGTATTCTGGACCAAAATAGCTATTTTATACTCTGTTAAAATATCAATGAGAAATTTTGGAATGTGGTGTAAAAGTATCAATAAAGACAAATAGTCTTCAGGAAGTGCTTTGACCATGAAACTCCTGTGGCTGATCTGAGCTGAAGTGAGTTTGAGCTTCATCTCGCATCACAAAAGAAAAAGACTATTTAAATTCAATTTATGTCAAATCCAAATATATATAGAAACAAACCAAAAGAAAATCTATTTGAATAAAGTCTTTATCAATAGTCAATTCTGTTAGGTATTGCTTAAAAAACCATGTGACTTTTAGCAAAATTAATCAATTACTCATTGTTTAAAAAAGCTTAATGTTGCACTGCTTTCACTCTCCCTCCCCTTTTTTGGTCTCTCTGCAGTCGCCCATATCAGATTTTAAAAAGGGCATCCTGTCCACTGCCCTTTCTTTAAATAATTTCCTCCTCTGAATTTTCCTGTTACTCCATTTCTATATGCTGGCTGTAAAAAGCCATTTATAAAAAGCCAAACACAGGTGAGCATGTGCATGGACAAATATCATAACAGTCTATAACATAAAGTAAATGCAGACAGGAAAAATAGACTACAATAAATATTCAAGAATAAGTTAGGACATTTCCAGAGGGTCTAAATGCACTAAAATATGCATAGTTAGGTATCAGTTACAAGTTTTGCAGCAGAGTATAATTTCTTTATGAATTAAAGAGACTCAGGATTCCCAGATGGCACAACTTAAAAAACGCAACATCGTATTCTTCCGTGTTGACGTATGACAACCAATCCCAGTTTGCCTTGACAATCCAGAGCACAAGGCACAAAAGGCCATTACACACCATGGAGGAGCATTATATCCCTATACAGTCATTACTTGCTAGCTACTACAGAATGTCTGGTAAATGGTTTCAGAAATCCATTGCTTAGCATCTTTTTATGGCCCCTTACGATGAAGGCTTTAAAAGTAATGAAGCTCTGGAGACTATCTTCTTACGCAAGATCAAAGTAGCAATACTACAGAAAATGGGAGAAAGATGGCAGCAAGGGGAGGAGTAGAGTGAGAAAAGAAGACAAATGATGCTCTTCCAGGATCTCAGAGGATTGATTATGATGGTTTCCTCTCTTCCTATCATACTTGCTCTGGCAGGCTTCTCTTTCCTATCTGTCTTTTCACTTGCTCTACTCATTCCCATGACTGGTTTTATTGGTCCTGCAGGTCGGGAGTTACAAGAGGAACTTTACAAGAAGCTTCTTCCTTGGTTTTTGGGAAAAGAAAACTGGGCATTTTTGAGCGATGATTTGTACAAATCCGACACAAACGATCTCTAAAAACAAATAGAAAGCATCGGAAATGCGATTTAAAAAAATCAATTACGGGAACGAGAAGTGCTACCACACTGCGTATTTGCAGGCAAACTAAAGCCCTCATCTGTGGACCCTTGAAGGCCACAGTGTCTGTTCATCACTTGGCAGAGGTAAACGGTCCAACTCGAGCTGTAGATCTATTGATTTTCTTCCTGCTTGGGGTGACAAAGTGAGGCACACACACACAGAGGCACACTAACACTCTCAATCATTTCTTTTCAGTCTCTGTCTTGCAAACTACTGAAAAATCCTGGAAGAGAGGATGCCCATTAACATGCTGCACCAACAAATTATATATTCTCTAAATGGTAAAGTGTGACAATTAGGCACTCATTAGATGATCCTGTGCATTCACTTTGACATTACTAATAAATCTATACCACACAGGTCAGCAGCGTCTACACGAATGCACTTCTCCCTTACTATAAATACAGCTCTACAAACTGGCCTTATTAAGTCATCATATATGTCATGACATCCAGTCAATGCAGGAATAAAACACACACACACACACAAGGAAATCCACTTACAGTGATGTCTCAGAGTCGAAACGAGTAAGCCAGTAAAGCAGTGAGAGGTTCTATAGAGTTGAGGAGTCGGACAGAAAAAAAAAACAACTGACTGAAATTCAGAGCACAGAGAGGAACAAGTGATGTTATGTCTTCCTTTTTCCTCTTAATGAGCTCCAGGACGGTCCTCTCACATATATTTCCCCAGTCCTCGATCAGAGTTACTCCATATATGTGTCTTAATCGCTCTTTAAAGAGCAGCGGGCGCCCTGGCTGAATCATGCAGTGTAAATACTGAAACACATCAATCCCGTACACACACATGCACACGCACACACACACACATGCTCAAACGTACACACTGCAGCCATCGCTGAGACTGAGAAGTGGCTAGAGTGAGCTGCCGGCGCTACTGCTGTTGCTGCTGTGGTTGGCGTGACGGTAAGCGAGACCAGTGAGAAAGAGAGGAGGAGAAAGAGGGAGTCACAAGTGAGGAGGGAGGGAGCCGACAAATACAAGCGGTCGAGGCAGGAGGGGGGAAGAACAACACAGAAGAGGAAGAAGCAGAAAGGAAGGAAGACAGACAATTAATGGGTAGAGAACCAAGATAGCAACAATGAAAAAGGGGAGTGAGACATAAAAGAATACAAAGACAGAGAGTCTGTCACACCTCGGCTACAGACTGTGACTCAGATGGTTAACAGGAAAAGAAACACTTGTTATGGCCACTTGAATAAACATGATTTCTAACCGCACGGTGCAGAGTCCATGTGTAGGTGTGTGTTTGCATACAGATAAATACTTCAAAACACACAACGACAAACTTGAGGATCACACAATAGACTTCATGAGACTCTCACATCCATGCATTTCAAATCAGACATTCACCATCCGCAGCTGCTACCAAGAAAAAAAAATGAAGAAAAAAAACGGTACATTTAGAGACACAGAGACAAATGGCAAGCAGATCCACGGCAACACCAGAGACACCGAGCTAAGGTTTTAACTATCAGGGCTCCAACCTTGGATTACGCAGGGTTTAATTTCCCCCCGTTGCCACAGGGAATGAGTAATTCTGGCAGAACAAAGGCCCCCTCCACACTGGCCCTTTTCACTCCAAGCAGGTACACAACCAAACACAATGAGAGGTGCATGCAATCACTTCAGCCCACATGTGCACACCCACCAGGACACTTAACATTTAAGCACACACACTTTGGGTAAAAATATATTGACTAATGTGGCATTATTGTTCTGCCAAATGAGCCTTTCCTAATATGGCAGGCTGAATTAGGAACTGTGAGCAGAAAGTGTCTTTTTTTCTTTAATTTATCATTAGGAATAATGACCTGGGTGCCAAGTGAAAGTCAGAGACAGATGCATGAATTTACATGTGCCAAAAAATGATCTGTGATGCTCCCTGATTGGCTCTTGCCTATTCAAATGAAAGCAACAACATTTGTGTACTTTATTGCTGTTTCCATGTTCATTTACACTTATTTATAGTTGGTTTATGCTGGTTTTTTTTGGGGGGGGGCGTTGTCACCAAGATGTGTTGTGGCTTTTTTTCCCTGCCACATCACCCTGAACATTAGTTTAGGTCTTGCAGAAGTTGCGATGCATTACATGCATGAAGATTTCAAGATTAAAGCTCCTTCAAACTATGACTCAAACACACTATACTAAAGCATGTGTAATGCAGTACTTTGATGTGGAAAATGTTTGACATATCTGGAAACATTTAAGTAAGTTCCTGAAATGCACAGAGACAAGAGGGGATTTTCTTACTAATCAACACAGAGAGCGAAAAAATTGCCTTCCGCAGGGAAGGTGTATGCATGAAGCCTCGAGACTCGATAACCACTTCCCCTTTCAGCATATTTTAATCTGCATTCATAGCTGATTACAGCAACATGTCCAACTCTTGCATTAATCTATAGCTGGCGGATGTAATGGTCTGTGCTAAGGTGATAAAAACAAATGCCACTGGTAGCTGAAGCAGCAAGGGGCTTCAGATAATCAGCCACCCCAAACCACAGACAAAAGGAGTAGTTTGTCTATTCCCTGGATGAACATGGCTTTCTCTTTCTCAACCGTCTACCCGACACATTGTCCTTGGATTCTTTTCATGGTTGTCTACCTTGACCTCATTCCCTTGCTTTTGATCTGGGGAAGAGGATAAAAAAGACCAGACCTGAGCTCATGAAGCTCTTTGCTTTTCTCATCAGTGTTGTACTGAAAGAAGCGAAGTGTTGATACGTGAGCGGGAAAACACATTTTCCTGTTGGCTTGAATGTGACATATACAGTAACAAGTACAAAGCAAAAAGACTTCACTCCCATAATCCAGAGGACACAATGGATCCACTGCCAGCATCATTTTTACCAGGCACCTTGGAGGTCCTGTGTCAGTAGTCTGTCGGGTCGGGTTGAAGCTAAGTTGGCCAGAGCCTGTTTGTAGCCTTGCAGATGCTAACCTGGCAACTGTGTTTTCCTAGTCTGTTAGCCCTAAAGAGTCCATTTAAATAATTTTATGTTTAATCTTTAGCAGGGAGAAAGATTTAAAAAGCTTTGCGTTTCATACTCTCATAATGTGAATGTGGCTCATTCAGACTAATTCAACCCTTTAGTTTCTTTTTGAAGCCATGTTCAGCTTTGGGTTTTTAAAGCAATACTAAGTCTGATAAAATCAGTTATTAAATGATTTTTAACGGTCCCAGAATGCCTGGATGTGGAATTATCAGCAAGTTTAGTACCCTTTCTTTTATGCTTCTAGTCCTAAGGTGGTGTGTGTTTATGTGTGCATTCTCCAAGAAGTTCACGGTGGACTCATTTGAATCTAACAATAGTGATTTTGACTTAGATAGAAAACACTTTGATGTGCTTTATTAGGTTCTTTCTTTTATTTTTACATGCTGTATTAATCATTTGTGCTATTTTTGACTTGTGAATAACTTTTGGACTTAATCAAAGACACCAAATGCATCCACTGTAACTCAAATATGTCTTGTGCTAACATGAAACCAAAACAGGAGAGGCGAATGCCTAAGGGTGTTGCTTTGATAAAACAAAGGAAAAAAATCCTCTCTATCAGCTTTAGTGAGATTATTGTGTGTAAAATTATGGATGTGGGCTCCTAATTGGCATAGCGTTTCATGACTTTCCTTCTGTGTTTGTGCAATTTTACGACAATTTTTTTATTTAACGGTGGCGTAACCAAGAGTAAATTACCATGACAATGTGGGACTCAGACAAAATTATGAAAAAGAGTGGAAGGATCAGGAAAAAGAAACAGCTACAGCATTTACACGTATTATATTGAAAGCCAGATCAATAACTTGACATGTTAATATTTTCATGTTTATTTTTGCATATTTAAAAAAACAGGAAGAAATGCTGGACGTTTTCTGCTAAATGAATTCAGCTGCTTTAAGTAACTAACTTCCATCATCAGCTTCAGCAGGATGGGACACCAAAATTTGCTTTGCAGTTGACAAATGAGTCAAACTTAATCTTCCCCAGAAAAGATAACACTATCCCACATCTTTTCAACTCTGTGCCTCTAAGCAGCTAAACTCAAATGAAACTCTGCATGTTCTTGTATTATAATATATCAAATGTTAAAAATAAAAGTTTTGTGATCTTAAATATCCCAGAAGCGAGGTCCCCATGGTGAATCTAATTTTTCCAGCATGAAAGGTAAATACTCACTGACAGCCCGGCTACCGAGATGCTGTTTTCTTCACTGAGGAAAGCTCCTTTAAAAATGTGGTCCTCTGCAGTTACTGACAGAGATATATAAGGCCATGTATGATAAATGCTGCGCAACACCGGACACGTTCATACCCCTGTAACTTGCAAAACTGTATAAGCCTGCACAGGATCTGTGTTACTCTGTCACAAAGGAAGCAAAGAAACAACAACACAGGATCAGCACTCATAGCTGCACTAAGCACATTCTTCAGCTTGTCAATGCTTGTTCCTGAGCAAGAATCCCCACCTATCACTCTATTAGTCTTTCACATCACCCTCCTCCTGCTTTTGCTTACTTTGTCAAGTCCAGACTCTTTGGTGCCATACCAATTCAGAGGAGATCAGTGTTTTCTGACAAAAGCATCCAAGAAGGCACAACGTAGGGTTTAGTAAATGATAAAGATGTGTTTAGGTACCAGTCAAAAGAATATAAGTTTCCTTGGTTCTCGTGTTTCGTCACAGACGTAAACTGCAGACGCTGCCCTTTGTACACTGGAGAAAACCTACCAGTGCAGGAAACCTACCAATGCCTTCCCCCATTACTCTGCTTTGCTCCATAAACTTTAACGCCAAAGCCCACTGCAGACTAAGTGATAAAAATCAAGGCCTCCTTCACATACACACATGCACGCACACACACACACACACACACACACACACACTGTAAACACGACTAGCAAGTACAAAAGCAGTAATGTTCAGTTAAATTCCCTACTATTCCCTTCTTGTGTCCTGCATTTGAATATTATCCCAGCCAAACTTGCAGCCACTTGGACATACAGCTTTGTGCAAGCATGAACATAGTTACTATCTATCTGCAAGTTCTTTTTTTTCCCTCTGCAACTCACATTCAAGCTGCTATCAGCTTGAGCTGATAAAGGCTGTGGTTAAGAACTTCCCTTCCTGTGACTCTGCACTTCAAACTGAGGACCACAAAAAGAGCAAAGTAAAGATGATGCTTGCAGAGAGGGGAGTAAAGATACATTATTTTTTTCAGCAACAAAACAAGATTCAGTTTGTTGCACTGACTTGGTTTTACTATTAGCATAAAGCCCTTGGTGTCTTCCACCAGTATAGTATTCCTCACACTTTAATTTAATACATGATAATAACAAATGATAGAGACACATTATAGTGTATTTTACCTAATAATCTTACCTATCCCTGTGGACAGAAAACTCTTGAGTATGCAGATTGCATTCCTTTGGCTTTATGTAACATCAAGAAGCTGCAAACTTACCCTGAGGCTACAGACAATAAAAGCTGGGTTTCTTGCATTCCACTAAGTTTCATACACACTCGCATACACAAACACACAATAATGGTGCTGTAATATGCTAGCTCATGCCTGAAGTGGTTGATAGCTCTCTTCTTTAGAGAGCAGGGCTATAGGGGCTGTAAAAGTAAACAGCTCAGATCAAACCGACTCTTAGCTCTCTTTGAAGAGTGGGAGACAATTATAGAGATCATTGGTGCAACCCAGAGGTGGTTAACAGTCAAGACAGGCAGAAAGACAGAGATTGATGCCCCAGAAGATCTACTGAGTCTGATCTTCAGCGACTTCAGTCAAATCCAGTGTTCGGTGCATTGTTGCTGAACATACATGTTGGAACACTGTGAGCAGTAACCCCAGGCTACGATATACGCCCCACTCCTGGGAGGATTTATCTCTCAGAGCGCAGGATTCAAACACAAACTGTGTAGATTTTGCTGAAAAAGATCTGTGTGGGTGGACAATTTCACTAACAGGCTAAAACTACTTTCATACTACTCCCATATCCACTATAGATTTGTGCTTTGGGGGCATCAGAAGATAATTAGAGCCTTATGTGAGCTCTGTGCTCCAGTCATTGTGTGCACTTGATACATCAGGGTTTCATCTGTTGTAAAAGATGCAACCACTTTACTGACTACTTCATCTAGTTCCCCTGTTTTTATGTATTTTGTTGAATTGTTCTCATGCAGTTATTCTTTCATTTCCTGTACTGCTTATTCCAGTTTAGGGACGACCTGCAATCTTTGTCATTGTGTGTGCATTAATAAATACTTCTTGTTGTTTACAGTTGTCCTTTTGTGTTTTTGTTTCTGTGGTTTTTTTTCTTAAGTGCATATTCACTTTTGTTCTGTTGTGCTTGCTGTATCTATTTTCTGAAATAAATGTTTTTAGATTTTTTTTTTGGAAAAAGGTTTCCTAGTTTTTGTTTATTCAGTGTTATGGCCCCAGCCTTCAGCCATTATTGAGCCTCCAAATCCAGACCTTTCAGCGATTGGATGATCTTCTCAA
>JBAMIG010000004.1:9945511-9960419 GCA_037177335.1 Kiunga ballochi
CCTGTGACTCAGTACTATATTTAGCTGATAATCTGCTTTTGCAGGTGACACTAACAATCACCAATAAGATGGTTCGAGAGGTGAGGAAGGGTTACAAGAGGTCTAGGTAGGCTTGATTGGTGAAGAAGAGATTTGATTAAATTCTCAAATGAATAATGCATTATGAAATCGATCCAGACAAATCCCACCTTGAGAAGATTGGAGTAGGATTATACATGGAAAGGTTTGTGAAGAGGTTATGATAAAAGCTAGGTTTCTTGGAAAGGTTCACTTCAGCATCAAATGCGCACTTAGTGCCAGCTCCATGCAGAGAAAGCATAGTGTGAGATGCATGCACAGTAGAACATTTAATCTATTATCTATTACATTTCAGTCTTGAAACTCTAAACAAAAACTGTTTGATCTTCCTCATTTAATTCATATCAGAGTATCTATTTAACTGTTTTGTTTATTTTTCAAAGGAAACAGTTGGCAACCTTAAAGCCCTTAAAAGTAGAGCCAATGCGCCAAAAACTGCATTTCACTTATTTGTCACATGTTAAAAAGGCCAACTTCCAACAGAAATAAACATTGAGCCTGGTACAAAAGCCATTTTAGGTTTATTAGGTCACATACAGCTCGCCTTAGCTGTAGCCTGCCTACCTCAGTTAGCTAGCATTAGCTCTAGCTCAGGTTAGCTTTCAGGTAGCTCAGAGATTGAAATTAATTATTTCGTTTTTACAGAGAAGGCACAATATAATTTTTGTGAGCACCAATAAGTTTGTTTTAATAAAAAAGCTACAGTTAGTGTGGGCCGTAACACTTAAACGTTATGATGGCTGCACACATATGAAAACAATATTCCTCTTAATATGTTGTCTTTTTTTCCCCTCTGTTTAGATGGTGGCTGTGTGTGGTCAAAATTATTCCTGAAGTAACCACGTCTTCATCTATAAATGCTTCCAGTGGTTTTGGGAGCAAAAATGACTAATCAATGTAAAAATTGTGTCTTCTTTCTGTTTATCCCAAACAGTGCGCTGCCACCTGTCAAACAAAGTCTGTACTACGGTTCAAAAGCTCAAAACAGGATCAAGACACGGGTTGTTTTGTTCAGTCAGTAACAAAAGGTAAGTGTTACTGTCGCTGGGAAATGTTTCTATCGTCCACTTTGGGAACCTTTACACGCAGCACCTTTTTCAACCTTAAAACGGCATTCAGGACCCATTTAATGTCACAAAGACATACATTTTGTGCATTTCTGAAACCGTTACCACTCAGCAAATTCTGGAGGCTGAGACACTGCATATTAATTTTTTTTTTTTAAATCTTTTGCCAGACTTAACATAACGTCACACGTGAGTTTCACTTAATGGACTGCGTCACATGCAAGCTGCAGATATAAACACACTGGCCAATTGATCACACATCATGAATGATTCAGCAAATGAATGTAAAATAAATAATATTGGAGAAAGAGAGAAAATAAAGAGAGAGAGAAGAAAAGGAGGAGATGAAACGAGTCAAGAATAGTTTATGCACAGGTAAGATGCAAGATGAATGCTGAGGTAGCCGTCGATAAGAGTCCTGTCATTAGTACCGTAATGTGATCTAGCTCTTTCTATGTTCCACTATTTATTTAGGAGAATTAAAATGTCTCTGACGAATGATCATGGAGATGAAGGGGTTTTTAACAAATTCAGTGATTTTTGAAAAGTGTAAAAATGTATTTTTCCACATATAAACAAAGACGTTATTAATGCGCATTGAACTCTCTGGCACCAGTGGGTTTTTCCTTTGATGTTTCAATATCCACCTCAAACCACGGACTGGTTCTCATGTAAACTTGTGGCTTTACACTGAAAAGAAGAGGCGCCTCTGAGCAGAGGGCAGAACACATCTGCTCAGCAGGTTTTATGAGTAATTAACTTCTCTGCTTAGATTTAGTTGGTTGCTTTTAATGAGTGTGCACTATTCCAACAACTATTTTCACGAATGACTGCATACACTAACAACAAAACCGAGAGCGCACTTAATTTTGAACAATTGTAAATATTTATTGGCCCAATAAGTCCCTTCATTGACGTATATTTTAACACTTTCTACTTGTGAACTCGGTTAAAATTGCTATAAAGATAAATTAGAGAAAAGAAACACAACTTTCAATGAACACTTTAGCTGAATGAAACTTCATTTAGTTTTCACACATCCCCCTAGACAGACTGGTTTGGCTGCTCCAAATGGCCTTTAGGAAGTAAAAAAACATGTAGTGTTAGTTACAGATTGAGGCTCCACTATCAATAAAAATGTTTTATTGTTTTTAAACTCTGTTTACCAGGAGAAGGGACTCCAATGCTTTTGGCGTGGAAAAGTTAACAGGATTTTCCTTTTTTTTTAATTAAAAAAAGGCAGTGGTTTTAGTGCTGGGCAATCATGCTGTCTCTGTACAGATCTTGCAGCTGAAGAAGGACTTTATTTCATTACCATGTCAAAGTTATCTATCTTATTAAAGGCAAATCCCATTCAGATTTTGGAGGTGTGCCATTAACTTTATAACGTGAATCTATAATATTAGAAGCTGCCATGGCTTCTTTAATGATGAGGTTGATTTGCAGACTGTCTACAAGCAAGACAGATTTCACTACCCTTGTGCCAAAGTGAAAGCATCACCACATATCAGGGAGGAGAAAACAAAACCAATTCCTCTCTCCTTGCTGCTCGGGCACAGGGAGTTGAGGTCAAACCAGGCTATAAATAGGAGAATTTATGAAAGAGAATTTCAGAAGAGATGGTGATGCTAGATTGCAATCGGGTAGATTAAAGAGAGACATGCTACATTTTAGAAGCAAATGAAAGTCTTGGTGTAATGAACTCTTCTTGCTGCAGTAGTATGTGGAAAGTAAAACTAATTGAACATAGTGTAAATGAACATAACTCAAATTTATTTAAATTATTTAATCAGCTTTACGATTCCTTTCTAAACACGAGTACCTTGCTTCCATTTATCAAAGCTGTATGTTGAAAGCAAAGACTATTTCATACAATCACTGCATATAAGACCTAAACTTGACTTTATTGATCCTTTTTGGATAACTCCCTCAAGGAAATTACATTTCCAGCAGCTTATATAGAACAAAGAGACTCCTCCATAAAAAAGAAACAATAACATAATAAACAGGTGCTGTGTCTGCAGTCTTGCTGTGACAGAGTGGATCTCGTTTGCAGAGGCTATATACGTTGGCTTTAGTTTTTACACCTCACTTTGGTTTCTCTGTCGGCTCACCAGTGAATCCCAACAGGTTCATGTTAGCATCCAGTACAAGGTGGTTATGCCATGTCTCTATAAAGATGATCAAAGAGGGAAGTAAAGGGAATTGATGGTTTGCGCTTCCAATTCTCCACTAACTGAGCCTTTAGTTTGGCCGTGGCCTGCTACATTTCCTCCTCAGCTTTGTCAGGATGGCATGTTGTATCTGGTTCAGTCTTTTGTGCACCGAGCTAGCAAAGATAGCACAGCTAGCTGGCTAGGAAGTGCCTCTTTTTAGAATATATGTAGGCTATATGGGTGTGTGTGTGTGTGTATAAAAAATAAAACTCATGCTGTCTTCCTAAGAACAGTAGAAAGAACAAAAATGTTTAAAAAAGGTTCAAAATATTTAAAAGCTATTGAAGAGGCAGCCATTCCCCACAGTGTCATGTTAGCCGAAGGTATAAAGAGCCTTTGATATTCCTTTGTCTCAATGCTGTACCTTTTCTCAACAACTATCAGGCTTTTAAACAATGCTATTATGTGTAGCTTTCAGTAACTTTAATTGTAAATTATTGCAAAGCTGCTTTTCCACTCTTTATATTGTTAAACTGTCTTTACACAGATGGTGTTAACAGCTGTATTTCTCAGCCATGAGAAGGATGATGGAGGCTCTTTTCATCATTAATCTACATAAACTCTGACAATGGCTCACACTTAGCTTGTGTTACATAACTGCAAATCAAATCGTAAGCACATTTTACACTTGGATTTGTTTTCTGGCACTTTATCTGGGAATCTGTAGCCAGGTATTCCTAAAGAAGAGTGACCCAAACTCAGTACAAGACCTGATGTTTAGACAGTAAAAATTAATGATATTTAACCTACAACACAGCCATGACTTTTATCTGAAGGAAGGTCACATAACCCTTAAACTCAACAGAATATATCTGCAGTACATTTTAGTCGCATCATCTCTCCTCTGTTTTACTTTCACAGCTGTGGTGCTTGTGGAAAATCTCTTAACCCCAGCTGTGTCGGTGGAGCTCCTTAATGCCTCTAACGGATCAGATGTATGCCATAGTGGCACATGATGTGGAGCAGAGTGTCCATTAATCACTCCGCTGGTGGTCCACCCTAAGTTATTCTCAGCTGTGGGTTTTTTATCAACATTACAGTGGGTGAATGAGAGGTTAGCTGAAAGATGTTTGATATGGCAAAATGTTATAAGTGAAGTCAGCGTGGTAGTAATGGGTGTTAAAGTGTTACTACAAACAAATAACGGATTTTAGTTAAAGAAACAAACCTCCATAAATAATGTCTCAACTGTTGTATAGGCCATATTATTTCCTGTAAGGGGATAATTCAGCAAAGCACAATACATGTTGAATTTAAAACAATGTCTCCATAGTTAAGAGCTCTGAAATGGATAATTCTGCAAAAGCATAAAGTCTAAAAGTAAATCCTTTTTCCTGAGGAAAGAATAAAATCCTATACTTCAAAAACTCATTTTTACAAGTCATGACAAGCTGCTGATGCACTGAAAAAAAGCTATTTTAACCTCCATCTATTACAGAAGTTCACCTAGCTTAAAAGAACAAAGGAACATGTCAAGAGCAAAGGAATTAACACAATCTCTATATTTAAAGTCGTATTGTGGTAAATCTGAATGGCTGCATGGCAGGATAGTGGTTACTACTGTTGTCTCAGACTAAGAAGGACACTGTTTCAAACCTCAGCTTAGGGGAGGAGGTCCAAACTGTGACTTTTCTGTGGAGAGCCTGTGTATGTGTGGGTTCTCTCCGGGTACTCCGGCTTCCTTCCACCATCCAAAGAGATGTATGTTCGGTTAACTGATCACTGTAAATTGCCAGTAGGAGTGAGTGTGGGCATGAATGATTGTTGGTCTACGTTGGTTGTGACGGACTGACGATCTTGCCTGCTAATTGCTGGCATAGGCTCTCGATTCCCCATGACCCTGAATTAGAATAAGCATTATAGAAAATGAATGACTGTATTGCAGTTTTTACACTTTGCCGGCTGACATTGCCACAATGAGGAAGAACAGAAGAGATAGTCCTTATCTGAGGACTGTTACTCTCGTGGGTTATCGCTACTAAGCTGTCCACCCAATCATTACTAAGATTTTACTTGGATATTTCTTAGATTGGGTCTTGAAAAAGTGCGTTTGTGTGTGTGTTTCGAGTATTTGTGTGTGTTCCTTTCAGCTCTTTCTCTTTCTGTCTGCTCTGTTTCGCTGTCTGCTCTCATTTCTCTACCCTTCTTTTTTTTCTGGCAGTAAACTCTTGCACTTACAGAAAATATCCACCACACTGACACTTATCCAGCTAAAACCAAGCAGCTATGCCAAAAATATGTCAACTCACCATCTTTTACACATCATGATTATTGACGGGTGCAAGATTAACTGAGGCTGGGATTCTCCATACTTCAGCAGTTCATAATTGGAGTGACAATTCACCACGCAGCAGTGGCTGTTCAAACTGCCTCCTGAGATGTAGCTAATATCTGCCAGTCAAATCATCCCCATATCAGGTGGAGGAATATGACAATTTGCAAGGGCTATAATAAAACACAATGTGGGGTCACGACAAGAGGGTGGATACTTTCTCTTGGTCTTAGACACAAGAGGTGTGATGAGCTGCAGATTGATTTTACCATTAAAACGTAGCTGCATTCAGCATGCAGTTAATCAAGAGACTCTTTAAAAAAATAGATAAAAAGCTGAAAGGTAACAGCTGGAAGATCAGTGGAAATCCTCCACAATGTGTTACATAGATGCCTTGTAGAACTGTACATATCTGTATTCTGATTTTTCCATACATTATGCAGGCAAACGGAGTTCCTTGCACTGTTAACAACACTGTGTGCAGCCCAGCTCCTTGTGTGCAGCCATTATGGCAAAAGACAGTTACCAGGAGAAACCACAGCTTGAAGACCCCCTATCCATCATTACAATGTTTTGGGAACAGCTCAGCCAATCAGGGAACTATGTAAATAAGTGGTTTCAAACTCTAGTTCTCGAGGGCTGCAATCGTTCAGGTTTTCCTTATTTCTCTGGTCTAACACAACTAAATCAAATCAAATTAACCAAATAGTTTCTTGTCAACGTGTTAACAATGACCCAGTAAGTTCCATCAGGTGCTGGATGAAAAAAAATATATTAGCTGGATTTCAGCCCTTAAACATGAGTTTGAAAGCCTTGATGTAAATGGGCTGTGGATTAAGATGGAAGCTGTGATCTTGTGCCAAACCGGGTTTGAGACCCGTTCCCTCATAGTGCTGCCCTTCTTACACGAGAACAACGGTGCCTTCTTGATGGAAACATGTTCTGGATAAACTTATCCCGAAAAAAACATAACACCTTTTCTTCCTAATATTTAAATTATTTCTATTTTAAAGAACCATAAATAGGACTTTCGGATAAATATATATTTTAAAAGTATATAAAATGTGCTAAATTTTACTTTGAATATAGACTTTATTTGAAAATATGTTCAGCTAAAAATCTTTTTCATCAACCAAACGTTATAGCTTGGCAACCATTTATATCTGACTAAACTGTCACCGACATGGGCTTGTACACAAGCTTTTGCTAACATCGTTTCCAAACCGCGGGATTTGTCTTTCCACAAGTTTGTCTATGAAATAAGAAGCTACTTGTTGCATTAGTTTGGGGTTAAATAAATTTTTGCCAGGTGAAAGATACTACCATACAATAATAATCCGATGAGTGGCCAGGCAATGCATCTTGCTTTATGGGAAGCTTGATCTTCCTGTTTACTTAAGAATAAAGGTTTTTTTTTCATGTGTACTTAAAAAAAAATCAATATAAACCTCTTACTATGGTCAGTAAAGAATTATACATTGAAGACTGTAGCACCCTTTTATTCAGAGTGAATAAAGCAAAAGCAGGATAAATGACACTTTGATAAGAGAAAATCTCTTCCTGGAGTAGCTGTCCCAAAGAAAATCCATTAAGATGTTTCTACAGAGAGAAAAACATGTCAGTTGTTAGCAGTGTATCTTTAAAACTCTTTACAAGGTAAGTAAATACAAATGTGATGCACTCAGTATACATACTGCTATTGATTTAATGCTCTCATCTCTTCTATACCTCTCACAGATTAGCTTTGCTCAGATTTTTTCATGTATTTTGAAAATAATGACTCCCTAAAATTCAGCCTAAGAGTTTTTTTCAGCTATTCCTTAATGGGGAAAATTTTGTAATTCTTTGCTACGTTGCAGAAAACAAATTATGCTGTAGCATGACTCCCTGTGATGGTTTTCTCTCATGTAAACAATGCTTCAGACAAAGTGCTGCTCATCGCTCCTACTTGAATGATCTTTCACTTATTCTACTTAAATATTTAGCTGAATGTATAAGAAAACTCTGAATAAGAGGATCTTCCTAAAGTAAGATCAAAAAGAATATTTCTTGATCCAGGGCACATAATCCAAGTTTAACATGGATTTATTGCTCCTGGGAGCCATTCAAAGTGGAGATGCAGTTAAAATGTCAGGGATAAAGTAGAGAAGACCTGTCACCATTTGACAGATGGGCTTGAGGGTGGGATCATTTACACCTGAGAAATCTAACCCGGTCAAACTCCTCAAATCTCTTTCTCACTTATCAGTCTTTCAACCCTGTCTATATTGTCAAATATTCATGGGCAGGCAGCGAGTGTCATCTTAGAATATCTAAATGGGAATGAAGTGGCAAGAGGAAATCATCCTTCTATGAAATCCTCCGGTCCCATACCAACATTTACACAGCCGTATATAAACCTCCTTCTAACAGCTCCACCCTGCTAAAAATTTCAGTTCCAGCCACATCTTTTCTCCTGGTAGATATAATGATAGATAACACTGCATATCCCACAAAATGGGAAACATCCTTGTTGTTTTCTATTTATTCACATTCCACCATGTGTGCTGTTGTGCTTTCCGCTACAGCGAATCTGCTTATGGCTCATTCATCTGCTTCCAAAACCCAGAAGTAATACGTAAAACTTTTGACAGCTGATTTGTAAAACAAACACGAACACAGCTAAAGAAAGAAAATGCTCCCAAATTCAACCTCGATAGAAACAAAAACATTAAACATTAAATGGCCGAGTCCTGACTGAGGGATTTCCAATCTGCTGTTTGAAAGCAATTGGAGGCTGATGCAATGTACCACCTCATGTTCAGGGTCATGCCTGTGTCACTTAAAGAATCTATAATGAGACCAAGACATCCACACTGTGGATAGACCAGCAGAGCTGAAAATCTAAAAGGTAACTACAGGACATGGTCACTTGTGCCGCAAGGGAAAGAAAAGGAATGCATTAAAAAAAACTATCATAAAGTACCGTTTTAAATTTTTTAGAATCGCAAGATTACATAAAAAAAACCCTAATAATTTAAAAGTGAGTTGTTTTTTTAAAGTACCAGTGGGATGAGGAGATGAAGGATAGAGTATGAGTGTATGCCCAACAGAACCCGACTCATAAGGTTCAGCCTTGAGTATTACCTGAAGGCTCGGCTTGAGTGAAATGCTGTGTTCTGTGTCAGTGATATTCTCCACAGACTGAAAGGCACTACTCAGAAACAGCTCACCAACGAGTGAAGGACACATGAAAGACAGGCAGGAGAATAAAAACAACTTCTGTGTAGTCATTTATATGAAATTTTTCGGTTTTGTGCTTGGTCATGAAAGTCAGGGCATCGGTTTGTTTTTGTGCTTTTTTTCTTCAGCAGTAGATTCAGAGGTAAATATGAGCAACAGTCGATGATCTCTTTACTCAGGCAGAGTGTTTATGAAATCTCTGGTGGCAGCACACTAAACACTAAAAGGAGACGCTCCAAGGAAGGAGGTAAGAAATGACTGGGGAGTTTATACACTGCTGGGCTCACCTGGGTGTTGTTCAACATGCATATTTAACACATTACTATGGTATCAAACTACTGTTCTACTGTTTCAACTTAATTTAATCCAGGACTGTGTTTCAAGGCCAAATTCAAACAGTCAAATTAATATGAAACACAAGTCAATGTCATGCCCCACAAGGTAGTTAGAGTGAAATTTGTTTTCTCTTCTGTTTTCTTGTGTATGGAAGCTGTCCTTTCATGCTAGTTTTCTCAAAGTAACAGTTTGTATGGGGATGCATGTATAGCATGCAATAACATATACTGTTTACTCATATAGTCTTGTACAGATACAAGAATTAGCAACAACAATGTGTGCTTCTGTACTGCTAGTTCATATGAGCCAACATGGGTCTGGAAATATCAGAAACCTTTATTGCCATTGTCATTGAACGCGGTTCACATACTAGGAATTTGTGTCGGTGATAAGTTGTGACATAAAAACATTAAATAATAATAAAAAAATAAATTAAAAGTGAAAAGTAAATATGCAAGGAGGGAGAGAAAACCTTATTCTTGTGTGCAATGACTTTTAAATCCATTAAAGTATAACCTTGACAATGCTCCTTGCTTTGTTTTCTGCTTTAGTTGTGACTTCCCCTAGTCCACTTAAAGGTGCTTAATTAATGTTAAGTATTAAAATTACTTTATCTGGACACTGAGCAAGTTTCACATGAAGCATTTCAAGTCCTAGAAATAGGCCTTTGATCCCACTTTGACTCCACATCGTTTCTGTCAAGATCCTTCAAAATAAATGCCACCAGTAATTCATGAATGATAAGAAAACTAAATGCGTAGAAGTAAAAATAAGCTGCACAGTTACACATTTTATTTGGTAAAACGTTACTCATATTTTTCAAGTTTCTGTAATGACTCACTCTGTGACTGGTACATTATGTGCTGGGCCAACCCCACAAATCTTAAAGTGATGCATTGGGAAGACCTTGTGTGTTAAAATCTGACGCAGAAAGACCACGAGCGAGTATGCAGTGATCTGGGAGTGAGAACAGGATGAACTAACAACAATCTGGATGTGAAAAAAAAACTGCTTCACACATAATAGTGATTTAAATGCAGTTTAAATTCCGGACTGTAAAAAGGGTCCGTCATTATTTCTGGTGCATATTTTACCACTCCAATAAATGACCTCCCTGTCACTGCGCTTTATTATTTTTGCAATTATTGTCAGAAGTTGCCTGTGACATATGTTTATGTACACAAAAACATAAAATAAAACTGCTACTATTTGCAATTGTCTGCATGGCTCTCCAGTGCCCCATTATCACAAATAAAAATACTATTTTCAATTATCCTGAGGCAAATGTTATAGAATTTATAGAAATGTGAATGGAAATAATGCATCTAACCAATATTAGATACTACACGCACTCACAATCACACAACAGAACGCCCACTTTTCTCTGCAGTTTTTATGGTGTTTGTGAACTGAGGCTGTAGATTAGGATACAGTACTTACAGGGCCTGACACATGCATAACTAGAACTGGCACATAGCTAAAATAATGGCTTCCATTCATTATTAAAAACACATTAAATTTGCATTTAAATGTGCACTTAAATGTGTAGATGTGACAAATGGATAAGCAGAGGACAGAAAACTCATCGTACAGGAAAAGGTGGCCTGTTGGTCACCAGGATTGGAAATAAATGCTTTTATAAGCTGAGATGCATGACATATTGCTCCATCTTGATTAAAAACAAAGTGATTGCATTTCTAACAGAAAGAAAGACAGCAGACACAAAAAAGGACTTTGCTACTGGAGGCTTTGTGCCAATTAAGAATCTAAAGCTTTGTTATGTGTAAGTACTAAACATAACTCATAATAGAGTCTCAAGTCATTGTGAAGCTCATGAATAATTTATAGTCAGTTATACTAAATTAAGATCTTGGCATCTTGGGCAGTCAGCTACTTGATTAGGATCAAACATTGACCAACAATGATGAGCTTCTTATGAAGTCTGCTTTAAATGTCTAAATCACTGGACCCAGCCCATTCAAGATTCTATGTCTGACTTTCCTTCTTCCCATGGATGTGCCAGCTGGTTTCCCCAAGGGATGGGCCGCCGAGCTCACATGCTCATTGAAGTCATAACCTTCCACTTCAAAGCTAGAGACAGAGGTCAGGGGCTGGGACTAACTGAAAATAGCTGATTACTGAGACACTGTGCTTAAATTAGGGTACAAATTTTTGATGTTCCGAATCAGTGGTGTAACTTAAAACATAATAAAATTCACAAAGAGACATCTTGTGGGTTGTTATGTTGATTCCCTGTAGAGTGTTGAGCTTCACCAACAACAATTGCAAAATGACATTTTTGGAGATGTCTTTGAATGCAACATTGGTGTTTTTCATTTTTGCCTGATAGATAACCAGCACAAAATGCAAAAGAGAAATAAAAATAAGAGCTGTTCACTCACTGATTCCTGGCTTTTGTCTTTTGCATCATATACAGTTAGCTTGACTAGCGTCTCTGCGCTAGCAGGGTACTCTGAAGGGAAGGTCACCCCCGTCAGAAATAGCGGGTCTTTGTTTGCCTGTCATAGAGAAGGACAAAACAGAAAAAGAGTGAAACAGTAAGCATGGCGGTGTGTGCTTGTGTGAGGGCACAGTCTCATACATATTTGTTTTGTAACACACATGTGTCATGAAAAAGCAGGAAGCCGAAAGGGAAAAGAAGGAGGGAGGGAGACTTGGGAGAGAGAAAGAGCCAGCAGCTGGGCTCAGTCCTTCCTCTTCATCCCCACAGGCCTTTTCAACCCACTCCACTTGCTTTCCCTGCTGCCTCTCCTGGGCACAACAAAGAAATAGATACGGCTCTTCCTGGTGGGTTTACCTGGAGCACTGGCATAAATAAAGTCTCCCAACTGAGACTGCAGGACAGAAGCAACAAATCTTGACAGGTAAACTGGTGCGCTGGCAGGTTGGTAATGGGATTAAACTGGATAGAACAGCCAATGCTGGGACTGCTGACATACCAGAGGCCTGCATAACATTAACTAATATTTGCTCACAATCTAATAATACAAGATTCTGTCTCCACCTCATGCTAAACCTATTATCTTAAAAAGTTCTGTATTAAAAAGTGTTCAACAAGTTTAAACTAGAACTCTTACTAAAAAATATTTGAAAGTGATGTTTTGTATTACAAAAAAAAAAAAAAAACAATAACATAGTCATTTAAAAAAGAAAAATCATTTGAGTCCATCTGCACAAATGAAATGATTTCATGCCTGCTGCCTCCACGCTGCCATCCGGAGATTCAGCTACATAATTTATCAGTGATAGCCTCAGGTCAGTCCTGGCACAAAAAATGCATTTACTGTACAGTCATTGTTTTATTCAAATGCAATGTGACATTTGTATAATGCAACCCAATAACAGCAATAAATCGTAATACAAATAAAAGCAGCTGCACCGAGAGCTGCAGTGCTTTACTAAGAACTCTTTAGCCACTTGTTTGTATCTGTTTGTACCAATTCAAAGGAATTTCTGTTTACAATAAGGGCTTCCTTTTCCTTCACTTTGGCCTGAAGGGCGTCTCTAGAATGCAGCCCTTTGGGACTGTTTAGGGACAGACGAGGGAATGAAAATAAGAAAGGCATATAGCATGCAGACATGCTTAAATGTATGGACACACCCATGAGAAAAAAATAGTCTCAGTATTTAAGCCCCGTCTGAGCAGCTGACAGAAATATACTGCAAACATCCTGATGCAACCGATGAGTCCAACATAAAATATTCACACTGCAGCCAAAAAGATACACACAATGCACAAAAATACCCAGGTAATTATGTAAAACCATCTTTTTTTAAAACATTTTTTATTCCACTATCAAACTTTGATCATTATATTGTTTTTATTTTTTATCATAACAAGGTAAAATGTAGCTAAATCTAAAAATTAGACAATATTCTTTCAGTCCAAGTTACAACCTAATATTGATCATGGAGGTGTGTAACAGAAAGAGGACATATTTGGGGTAAGAAAACACCAACAGCTGGGCTTTTTTTTCCCAGAAGGCTGATAAAATCATCTACTATCTACTATATTGAAATATGTTTGTATTGGACACAGATGTTTTCTTCTTTGCTCTGTTTTTCTGTGAAGGTCGGTGTTAATAGCATGGTTTGGGACCGTTTAACTGCTTAGAGGGGTGGTTATCTGCGAATCATAGAAGTTGTTTCAACTTTTAGAGATAACTTGTAAAATGAACAGGTACACAATATTTGACAAGAATGAAAATGAAATAAAATGAAAAAAATCAGAGACTATGACCTTCACTGTCACATCTCACCCAGGCTCAACTACAATGAGCTGTTCAGGGGATCTATACTTGTGAGAATATCTTTTAGAAGAGTGGAGTCTGATGTTTTCTGCAGCAACAATGGCTGGAGTTTAATTAACCATTAAAGTAACAGTGTTCATTTAAAAAGCCACAAAAAAGAATTTTAAGTCAGACATGTGTCCAATAACATTCAAGCAATTAAACTAGGCTTTGTTGTGTCATCAGAGGGTGGTTATATAGATTTTATTGCAAGTGGTTGTGACTGACGGACTCAAACAAGTATCATAACCACAAACAAATCTTAAGCAGACATAAGAGCAGTACATCCAAAAACAAGAGAAAACGATGAAACAAGCTCTTCTAAGGAACGAGTTTGACCTTTGGGAATATGAGCGATAGTATTTTCAATCTCAGAAATAAACCGTTATTGTAAACCCGCTATCTTTCATCTCTTGTTATTGCCATTTTCTAAATATGAATGAAACAGTAATGGAAACTTGTTTTATAGAACATTAAGATATGTGCTTTGGATGTTTGTTATCTTCTGCCCCCCATATAGCAGTAGCAAAGCCTCAGACAACTAAAGGAGGTTACGAGCTCATAGAAAGCCAAAGCATACAGCTTCTCTGAAAAAGCAGTGTATGAAAAAGAAGAATTTGGTGCATACTAACATTCAAAGGAAATCCAAACCACTACTAAGCCTGCTGATTATTATGAATTTTCCATGACTGACAGAAGGGGAAATAAAACAAGTCTAGTGACTCTTATTTCAGTCTCTGTATTCAGAGTAATACTAGTTTTAATGTGCATTGCCATTTTTCTGCCCAGCCATGAAGCAGTGTGGTTTGTATGCTCTCACATCACTTTGCCTGATTCCGCACAGCGGGTGCAGACACAGTGGAACCAATGCAAACCAGTGCAAATCAGGATACTATCAGTACTGTACACAGAAAGAGACAGACAGAGCTATTATAGTGGAAAAATGTGCAGGTATACACACATACCCCCTTACACCTCCCTCCCTGGCCCTCTGAATAGGCCTCATTCAGACTCACTAGCATGCTTGGCAGCTTCGGCTGTGGCTGAATCTTCTTAGTGTTTCTGATGGGCTGAAATGAGCTAAAATGGTAAGCCTGTCTCCATTTACACCGAGGAGTATGCTGGTCTGTCAAACAAGTGGTCAGCATATGCTATAGCAGACAGCTGCAAGTCTCTGGTCTTTTTGTCCGTTTGGGTTGCAAACCTCTGTGGGACGGCCAATTTAGGCTATTAAGAGGGTGTGTGTGTCTCTGTGATTAGGAGGAAGTAGGAATACTGAGGCTGCCTGCGCTGGGGGGGGGGGGGGGGGGGGGGGTTCTCCCTCTCTTGACCCCTTGTAATTCCACACAAACAAACCAGACTTCTTGGACTTTTCCCCGACAGGGTTCTTAGCTTGCCTTGCATGGC
>JBAMIG010000004.1:9960519-9970635 GCA_037177335.1 Kiunga ballochi
GGGGGGGGGGGGGGTTCTCCCTCTCTTGACCACTTGTAATTACATATAAACAGACTAGACTTCTTGGACTTGCTCCAGATAGAGTTCTTAGCTTGACTTGCATGATATCAAAGGGCATTTTATCCACTTGCTTTCCGTAACGTCAAATCTGCATGAAGTAGGCTACCGCTCCTCCTGGGCCTACTGTCCAACGCTCAGGAATGGGATTTTCCAGAGATATTTTAGGGTTTGCAGAAAACACAGTGTTTTCTTCTCAATTATTCATTTCTTGTGTCTGAATAAGCACACAGAGACAACATTTACATATGAAACACAAAGTGTAGAATACAAAGTACAATTGCTATGTAGAGTATAAGCCCCTTTTTCTCCCCCTCATTCTTTTTTTTACAACGTAAGATGCTTTAGAGAACTTTCATGTTGACAGCTTCAATCACATGTTGTTCAAAATGTGACTTATAGCACTTTAACAAGATTTGCAAGACTTCAGTCTCTTTTCAAGCTGTCAGTGGTCCTTTCTGTTTTACCAACAGCAGGTTAGATTATGCACACCTACCGACATGCATGCTTGCTTTGTGTAGATAATGTGCTTAATATGAAAATAAAACTGTGTCCCACTTTCAAGCCGTATTAATGCAATAAAGTTTAAATTGTGTATGAATGATGACAACATGCTGTTTCTAATTAGTCAGTAAGAAATTCATTCCCCTCCAATTTTGTGCCAATGGAAAAAAAAATTGAACAGATGAAACTGTATTATGGATATATTTGCCTTGATGTTTGTTATATTTGACCTAATTTGTTTATTAGAATAATAAACTGGATTTAGTTACTGGAAATGGATTATGTAATCTGTGCATGCTCCGTTTCCTCACCAGAACAAAAATCACAATGCTATAGCTAAATGCTAAAACTCTTGGCAGCACTAGATGTATTAAGATCTTTGGAAATGTAAATCAATCAGTATCATAAAAGGGGCACCGATCCTTCAGTTATTGCTGGTCTCTTGGGATCAACCAATAGAGATCCAGGCTGATCTGCTGACTGAATAACCTTGTCAAAGGCTGAAATGAGGATGGATTTAGGTGGACAGAAACATCACTGTTTGAAACTTTTGTATGGGCATGATGTTGTTCTCAGATTACTGCACTGCACTGAGATAACAACCTAAGTATGTTGACATGTGAAATGGTAGCAGCATGCCACTGCTAATTCAGTGCTCACTATTTATTGTTTTGTTCTTCTATGACCTTCGTACGTAAGATAAGAGTAAAATAGAGGCGCCAGCTAATGTGATTTATGATTTATCTTTTTAATGAATCTTTTATGATGCATGCAATGAATCCCATGAACAGAACTCATGCTAAACTTTTCAAACAGCCCGGTCAGCAGCCAACAACAGCTGTTCAGAGCAGGCAGCCGGGGAATGTGACAACAGGAGATGCACAAGTGGCAGTTGGGTTGTCTTTAGGACACCACAAACCAGTGGGACGTCCCAGCACACATAAACCCTCCCAAACACATAGACATAGACACAAAGATCATTCTCTAATAACAGGTTAAGAAACAAGGACACATGTGCATTTTATAACTTTGAAAACTTACTAATAGCTTATAAACTGTACTCTTCAGTTATATAACTTTAATTCCAAGAGGGTTACAGATATATATATTTCGTTTTAAACTTATTAATTAATCTGATCTTTGTGGAAGATGTAATAAATATATAGACTAGCTTATATCACAGGAAGGATGTTCATTTTTGTAACTCTGCAGAAAAACAATATAAATGCACAACACCTCTCAGAGTCAAACAGGTGGCAAATATTTCTTTTAAAATAGACCCAAAGAAATTACATTAAATGATTACATACCCTGTTTTTACGAAGTCGAAAACAATCCATATTGTCAGATCCTGAAGTCCTGAACACTACAGGCATGAAATGAAAACTCCAGTGGATTCAGAAAGTCTGCAGAGCTAGCTGAGCAAGCATACAGTATCCTACCACATCCTGTGTTTCCACACACACATCCACAAACACACACGCTGCTGTTCCCCTGACTGGGGGAAAAGCAGTTGAAATCAGTCTCTGAAAGAGCCGGTTATGCTAATTAAGCTTTACTGGATTAGGAGGAAAATAGAGTCGCCCTTTATGCGTCTGGAAACTTTGCCCTCATATGAGCAAGGAGAAAAAATATGTTGTGTTGGTCTATGTGCAGTGGGCGTTCCTGTAGTGGGATGGGGGCAGCTGTTGCAGCCCACCACTTAAAAAAAATGTTGTGACTGTTACCTTAGCAACAACACCGTCACAATGAAGAATTTAGAAAGAGAAGAGCAAAAACATTCCCAATGTAGGACTATTTTGTACAATTTAAGTTACATGAATACAACACATATACAGTAGAAGTTCTCAAACTACGCAGAAGCTCATGTGGACATCTTGGCTCGACTGTCACAGAAAACAGAAGATTAACTCTCACTGTCTGTTCCACATCAGTGAGTCATGGTGGGGAAAAAAGGTTGAGAAAAAAAGCCAACAGGCAGAGATGGAGGGAAAACCAACCAGGACCCTGAGACCAAGGGACGCCGCAAAACAACAAACATCAAAAGGTCGCAGAGAGGCACAGAAAAGAGAGTGCATATATATATGTGTGTGTGTGTGTGTGTGTGTGTGTGTGTGTGTGTGAGGTGGCTTACCTCCACTATCTCTGTGCAGACATGACACACAAGGTGCTGCTTGTGGGGATCTATGACAGCCACCTGGACCAAAGCATTGGGCTTCCTGTCTCTGCCTGAGGCCACCAGATCATTACAGGCTACACAAGAGGAAGAGATGGAGGAAGAGAAAGCCGAGAGGGAGAAGAGAGGATGGAGAAAAAAATGGGAAACGAGAGGAGGGAAGGGAGGAGAAGTAGGTGAAAGATGAGAGGGGAAGATAATCCTTTAGGGTACACACATAAGAGACACAAATTACATGACACTGGGTCACAAATGGAGAACATGAAAACAGATGTCAGAGTATCACAGTAAATAAACACAGAAGAAAAAGAAGAAAAGAAAAAAAAAGTTCCTTTATATAGTAGTTTATAATAATCTCCTGTCATATTAGCTGTCACAATCCAAAATGTTAAAGCCATGAATCACCACAAAGGATCTGAGGACTTAGATGGACTGTAGGTGCTGAAATTTTTAATCCAAAGCCCAAAGGTTTGGAGAAATAAATAAAATATGTGCGCACATAGAGATAAAACTGCTGCCTAAGCAGCTGATTAAAATAGCAAGCAGGCAACTCGAGCTCCTTGTGGTGGTGAGATATCAAGTTTTACCAGGACTTTCATTACTGACATCAAAAGCAACATGTCACTCAACCTCCAAGAACGCCGAGCTCCCTTCCTTTATCACCACCCTTATCACATAACCCAGGACTAACAACAGACTTTACTGACATCACAATTAAAAATCTTGACAGTGTGAGGTTTCACTGAAATAACTTAATGTTTTCATTCTCTTAGAATGAGCAATTAACTTTATTTAATTTACATGAGAGCTCTCATATTTGTGGACCACTTTTACTACGGTGTCTCTGAAGGGACAAACAACTCTGTGTATGATGTGAAAGACCCCTGAGCTGTAAATCTGCAGTTCCAGCTTTGCTTGATAGGATCTAGAGCACAGTTTGGGATAAGATATGAAAGGGAGCTAGGAGATGACAGCACACATGTAAACATAAACTGTTTCGAACTTATTGTGGTGCAGTCATTGCTACACCTGAGGCTACTGGATCTACTTACACATTTTAAATGTCAGCCACCATCCATCCAAAGAAATGCTTGGCATTTAAAATAATTTCAGTATCCATATTTACCATTATGTTTCAATAAGTTTGACATATTTTAAGGTGCATATCACTATAAATGGCACATATGTGTTTACTTTATATGTTTTATCATCAACATAAAAAGAATCTGAAATTCGATGGTGAGTTTGCAACATTTGACAGGCCTCAAGTTAAAGGATATTTTAAGTAAGAATTAAATTGAGGGGAACTATCATATGTGAAGTAGGAAATTAGCTCTACATAAATTACAGCTGCAACAGCAAAGTTTGAGCTAAGCAGAGGAGAACTAAGGGGTTGGAAGGTTGGTAACTCAAAATGACATCCCTTAGTCATCACAACCTGATTGTAATTTAAAGTTTAAAGGCTTGAACTTGGTTACAATTTGTGATACCCATGTCATAATGTGTTAAAAGCAAAAACTTGATAATCCCAACAAAGCCAAACACAGTGTCCATCTTGCACTATGACTTCTTTAAAGTTAGATTTACATTACTGTAAAAATCTGCATTCAAATCAAATAGAAAAAATCTTTTCATCAATATTTGAATCTGTTACATGCAGCCTTAAACAGGAAAAAACAAAAGGCATAGGATGTGTCTGTTGTGTTTACATCTGCTCCACATGAAAAGCCAAAACAAATAGTCAGTCTGCTACACAATATGGCTATGAATTTACAATTTAATTAAAAAACATACATTTTTGCATGGTAGTAAAAAATGTTTACATGGAAACTTCCATTGGATCTTTTTTAAAAGCTGCTTATTTTTTGTCCAATCTGATTCTGACTAGTTAAAAAATCCTACTAAATAAAAACATCACTTAAATGTAAACTTTTTTAAGGTACTGAACAGGTTTAACTCAATTTTTGATCTGTTAAATGAGATGTGGAACACAATAAAATATTATATTTTAATGGGCCTGTTCAGATCTATCATTTTCATATGTTTCTTTACTTTAACACATACCACTTCAATTAAAATCATGAAATGAAAAATGCTTTTGTTCAGTCACAGGAGGAAACTGTAATGTGAGTTTCTAAAAAAAACAGGGAAAAACAATCCAGGTAGTTTATTAAGAACAGGGTTATGGAAAAGGGTATGGTTTTATTTCTGTCTCTGGCTACTTTAAGAACATTTACGCACACAAAGCCAGGTTTAATAAGCTGTTGTCACGCTTGTCTAACAAAAAAAGCAGGACATTTAAAAGAAAAAACACTTTTCATAAAAAAATCAACTTATTTTTCTTTTTCTTTTCAACATAACTTAAAACAGCTTTGCTTCATTAAATACAGCAGTAACATTTGATGAAATCCTTACTGACACACAAATAGGAATTTTGATTTGTGGGTTCAGGTACCATCCTAAAGAATAACAATATGATCATTTAAAAGCAGCATCTACAAAATTAAACAACCAGCCATGAACTTGAAACTGATTAAAACAAGGAAAGAATTTACTCTTGCCTAATTAATTACAATTACAAATACATCAGATTGATAATGTCCAGTGGAAGGAAGCCTGTACAGTGTTTCCACCAACCGTACAGGCTGCCATTCACCCAGTGGTGTTATATATGACTAAATATACCATTTTTTAATTGTTTAAGTAGTCTTAAATTTATTTTAAAACATTTGAGACCACACAAAAAGTATGACTTATAGCTTGCACAATCAGTATACTATATTTTATGTTAGCATCGTGCTGAGTTGTTGAGGATGTACCTATGTTACAATGTTAAATGTTACAAGCAAATAAAAAAATCAAAGGCAGATAGAAATGTTTAGGGGGCATCAAGATATTTTCAGGGGAAAGAATATAGTTCGCCATAAGAATTGTCAATAGAGAGAATATAATGAATACTAATCACATGTTTAAATGTTTAAATATATCATGGGTCAAAGTCTCAAGATGCTGATGAAAATGTACTTCATCCAAATCGTGTGACAAGAATTCTAAAATGTCTTCTTGATGCTATTACACTAAATTACATTTGTTGATTTCTTTAATTCCCATGGGTATGTCTTATCATGAGATCCACGAGCATCCCTCAGCATCTCATCCTGTTATCTGTAAGTGAAAAGTCCCTTTTTGGTGGCAGGAAAAATTACACCAGGTAGGTGGACGGTAAACATTCTCAAACTGGGGCACGCAGTCTGATTTCTGCTAAAAAAAAAACTAAAAAAAACGAACAAACAAAAAAAGTGTTGTGTAGTAGGGACCTCAATACTGAGGGAGTACAAAGTCAATCAGGAAGAAAATCACTTAGGCATCGAGTGGCTACAACCATGCAATCTGAAAATGTATTATTGCTCTGCTACAGATAAAACTAAATTTGCTGCAGGAAAAAGGTGTAAACTGACTCTGGATTTACTACATTAACATACAGGTCTGTATTTTTTTTATTTACGCTGTTTCAAAACAAACTGTTTACTTATCATTATCTAATAAAAAACAAACAAATAAAAACTTTACTAAAAATAGCATTGTTCACCATATGATACTGGTCTCCTGCACCCTGGTAAATACCAGAAAGCAGATGATTGCACTATAATTACTGTGACATATTGAATATTAATAAAAAGAAAATGTACATATAAAAATATAGTTTCTTTTTCAATTTTGTTAAAAGATGAAATACATTTTTCAGATTTAAAAAATGTGATGCTTATGTCCAGTTCTTTTAAATAAAGACATTGGGGAATTAAGGCAATAAGGAAAGTCAAACAATAATGGAAAAAAAGATATATTAACAACAACAACAACAGAGATATTTAATGCTCTAAAAGGAACATCTTCTGTATATACACAGGTTATGAAGCAGCTAAATATTTTCATGGTAACTAGTTTGATAAAAATGTTGGGAAGCAACTCACATTTGTTTTCCTGTCAATGATCAAAACAAGAGGCCACAACCTAATTACCACATAATGCAAACAACAAACACAGTAAATTTCAGTCTGCAGAAACATAAAACAACCAACCAGCAGGACTTTAAAGGAAAAATTTCACCAAATGATGAAACAAAAACCTGTCTTCTATCAAAACGCTGAGTGAATCACACCTCACAAGTTCACATAGTTACAGTCTGGCATTAAAAGGTCTGGTCAGAAATGCCATCATTCAGATTATCTTCAAAACAATTTAAATTAACATTTGCATTTTAAACAGAATGTTGTATCAAGTATTTCTAACATAGCATGATTTTCTTTTTAATAAAGAAGCAAATTTTTTTCCCAGTGTGGATAAATAAGACTTATGTTTCTTGGCACTTTCATATTCTTTCCAAAACCTCTGCATTTTCTCAGTCATATGTATAATTCTCCTGACATCCTAGCATATTTTTCACAAAAACATAGAATACTTTTTCAATTAAGATGTTATAAAACTGTGTGACTCCCTAATCCTATTTAATTTTTTTATTTATTCACTTTTACGCTGCAGTCAAGCAGCTGCTGCAGCTCAAAAGCAAATAGGAGGCGTGCAAATATCATTCAAATTTAATTGTTTTGACTAATTTCAGAATAAATCATTTGAGGTCAACATCAAACAGCTGTTTGTAGTTCAACCGACTAATGTTTTCTGCAAATAAAATAAAAGGTTTTAAAAGTGGACTGAACATAAAATGTTAAAAACTAAAAGTCTGAGCACCAATGTGGCAACATCATCTTGTTACCATCTTCATGTAAGCAGCTAGCTCTAATAACCCAGTGCGCATTTTATCAACTTAATATTAACATGAGGGTTTGATCATCAGCTTTAAACTATGTTTCTTCTGCATTTCTTTTTGTAAAGGGAAACTAAGGTAGAACAACACTGCAGAGCAACTGTGAGCAGAGATAAAAACAAAACCTGCTGCATGGAGATATCCCAATAACTTAAGGCTGAATAAATTGTCTCAACCTTCAAGTTATCAAAGGTCATCGAGTGTTGTGTTTTCTTAGGTTGCTGAAAACAAGAATCCTTCCATGTACTGAAATTAAACATTTTTCCCTTAAAAAAATAAGTAAAAATTGGAATTTCAAAATAAAAGTGAATGGAGTTAGTTTTAGCTTTCTAATTAGATAAAGATGAGAAAATATAAGATGAGAAAATATAGTTAGTTAATCAGCTGGTTTTTATCTGAAACCCACCAAAAATACCCTTTACAGTAAGTCAAAAAGTGAGTTTATACAGTGTCTGATGTGAGTTTGTGCTTTAAACCAGTTCAAGAAACACCCCGCATACAAATTTACTGCAGACCTAATAAAACTAGTGAAGAAAGTATATATTTCTATATGCACATTTTTCAAACGATTAACCAGGGATTATAGCAAAAACTGGTAAAATAGTGGGAACAATATTAAAGTGGATACTATAATTCAGCTTAATGCTTGTGTAAAGAAATGTGTCAGGGATTTTCAAATACCATACAGTGACATTTCCTGTGAAAATGAAAGCCCTTTCAAGGCTCAAAAAGAAACTCGGATCATTCAGCATATTACACAGATTATATTAACACTTCAATACAGTTGGAGCATAATGGCTAAAGAAGCAGACCAAACGTGTTAAAAATGCAATAACAGTAAAGGCACTTGGCTGTATGTGTCAGGGGACTGTGATAAAATGAAAAAAACATTTTATATGGTCCAACAACGCAAACAACGATCAATAAAAATATTGTTATTCCACTCACACCACAATCATGTACTATACTGGGAGATTTTTCCAACGTGTCTGGAAAGGATAGGAAGTATTTTCTGACATTGCATGTGGTGGAAAAACAAGAAAAAAAGACATGATTCTTTTCATTGCTACAAAATACAGCTGTCATCCTAATAAAAAAGAGATCAGGACTTCATCATATTACAGCCTAATAGTTCCTTCAATGATGCTGAAAGAGATGGGTTATGAGTTTGCTGGCACTACAACATGTTATATTCTTACATTTATTATTTAATAAAAGGATACAGATCCTTGAAATTACATACTGTAGAAGCAAATTTGACCTAAGTAACGTAAGCAGTATAATCTAGAGATGATGGTTAGTGAGTGCTCTGAGTTTTGGCTCACTAAAACATATAACAATATAGTTTTTACTTTAACAATCAAGTCATTATTTATAAAGTAATTTGATGTAGTTAAAAGAGCTAAATATTATTTACAGTGGATTTTTGTTACACCTTAAAAAATAGATTTTACTAAAAGAATTAGGCTATTTAAGCTTTTTTTTTTAAACATGGCTAAAATTATTTGAATAAATTGTTTTGCAATTCAGGGAATGTAATAAAAAAAATTGAGATATTAAAAATATATTAAATGATTTTCCAGTAGACGGTCACTGTGCATCAGCAGGCTCTGCAGTGAGTAAGTCTCACACAGGATGGCTTTTTTTCTGGAAAATATGATGCTTTGCAGTCTATCATAAAGTGATTGTGGTGAGGTGTCTGTTTTGTAGAAGCCATGCTTTATTAACATGGTATTGATACGGAAAGATCTGTGAATATATTTTTAATATTGCCAAAGTTACTCCAAACATCTCCATAAAGGTCAACTTTTTCCCATTTAGACATTTTTCGGATCCACTGCAGCACAGTTCCCTCATTCATAAACAAATACAGATCATATTCCAACTTTTCACAGCAAATTGAATCAATATAATGTGGGTTTAATGCATTGCTTATAATATCACATGTTTCACATTTTTGCCAAACGTTATCACATTATAATGTGATATGTTACAAGTTTTCACAATAAAACTCTAATGATATAACATGAAATGGTCTTAATTTATTTTAAAACAGAATGACAGCTCTATGCTTCCGGGATTAAGCCAGAGCCTAAAATACAGACATTAACTGAGAGGCATGAAGTGTCAATGATGTGTTTTTATAGTGAATTGTTTTTATGAATTTTTTACGGAACAAAAGTCAGATAAACTTTTAGATGGCAGGCGTTGGTTTTAGTTTTGAATGTGTGGGTATCAGTGTGGGTTAAGATTGGATTAATATTTTTTAAAAGGGAGCACCGGAAATTGCAGGATTTAATACTAATTATTTTAATTATTTATTATTTTTATGAAGTATTGTCCTTAGATATCTGTCATATGCTTGTGTTTTGAATGTAATGTAAAGAGTAAAAATGTTTGCAAAGGAAATTTTTTATCTTCTATGGCATAGATTTTTGCTATTAAATATTAACTATGAACATATAATTTCATTAGTCAGTATGTGGTGTATGAATGGACTATGTTGTTAAATATAAGTGCTATATGTTTGTGAGAGATCTTTGATGTGAGGATGGTG
>JBAMIG010000004.1:9970735-9987598 GCA_037177335.1 Kiunga ballochi
AGGTATGGGATTTGTTCCCCAGGCCTTTGTACTTAATGTGCATTGTCCCTTTATTAAATAATAAACAAACAAACAAATATTATAATTACATATACAATTTCTCAGCTCAGGGCTCTATTAATTTTTCACAGAAGTTGTCCTAAATCACATCTTGAGAGCAAATTTATTAAATTAAAAGTAGAAAAACAATCAATATGATCAACATGTGTAGGACAGTGTGCAGACATAGGTGTTGCAGTGTTGGAAAATCTTACATTTCCTAAAAGCAGCATGCATGTACCTGTTAAAGGTTAAAAAGTTCTCAATTGACCATATGTGGTTACAACATATGTCTTTTGATATAAATCTTGTTTTACTTCCCAGCGTTGGTGAGAAGAAAATAAAAAAAAGATAATAACTCTGACTTGAGTTTGTAACCAAACAGTGTTTAGTTCATCTCCATTCAGGTTGTATACCAGCCATATGGGCAAATAAAAAAAAGAGACTTAAAGCATATTTAAAGTATATATAACTTCCCAACTTTGAAACTTTCTCCTTCTGACTCATTTTGATGACTCAAGAGCTTTTGTGTTAATTCTTGGAGGCATCATTGGCATCTTTTTAGGGCACTAAACACACACACACACACACACAAATTGAACATATGAAGTAAAAGATAAAGCAAAATAAGAAAACCAAAAGGGTAAAGAGAGAAAAACAAAGGGAGAAAGTAATAGTGCAAGATATGAGAAAAGAGTCAGCTTTTATATTGCAAACTAAAATAAAGTGTATTCCATCCAGTAAATGGTCTTGTAATTATATAGCCCTTTTCTACACATAAGCGTTTTAACATTATTCAACCCATTCAATCATTCACTCACAAAAACACACACCAGTGGTGCAGCACCGGGAGCAACTGGGATTTCAGTGTCTTGCCCAAGGACATTTCGACATGTGGATGCCAGAGCCGGGATTTAAACCACTAACTTGCTGGTTAGGAAATGACCCGCTCAACTACATCAGCCACAGCCTCCCCAGTAGAGTGTCCACAAAGAGGAGAGGTTTTAAATCTTTCTAAAAGCTGTTCCCAAAAGAACAGCCCCGCATATAAGTTGTAGACGTCCCAATAACTTGCCTTAAGCAATAAATGTTTGACCAACCGGGTGAATTATAGAAATACAAAGAGAAACAAAAGGCGCTGTCTGACCAGGCATTACCAGAGTGACTCTCTGACAGAGGAACTGATGCTTGGACTGACCCTGTAGGTCAGCACTATTATGTTGGAGGGACGGCGTGGCAGGAAGAGGAAATGGAGAATGCAACAGAGAAAAAAAAAAAGAACAAGGAGGTTCCTTAGAGGGACATTAAGAGTTTGAGGAAGGAAGTCAGAGTGAGAGGGGAGATAGTGAGGGGGTGACACAGAGGGTCAATATGTCTTGTTAGAATGTCGAATGATAGAATGAGTCAAATAATGCATGATAGAGCGAGAAATAGGTGAACAAATTCGGGGCACCTCAAGGAAAAATAAACTTGGAGGTTTTTTTTTGTGCTATTTATTGGTTAACTGCCTGCCTTAGCTATGGTGAAAATTAATTTAGCACTAATGTGACTTGCAATTTTGGAGAAGCGACTCAACTGCTAAGTACACTGGGAGTAATTCCTAAATTACCATAACAATTGAGCAATTGGAGTAATAATGTTTTCCCATCCTTGGAGGCTTCAATTACTACGCTGTATTTATTCTGTGTGATAGGAATATATTGAGGTCTTTCAAGATGAATTTATTGGAGATGAGTTGTCATGCAGCATACCTCCGTGACCCCACAATGAATCTATTTTCCATTTAATCTAGAGTGGAGCTCTGGGAGTTGTCACATGAGACGAATATATACTCATCTCCAGTAGACACTTATTCATCATGATAATTATTTCAACGCTTCAATTAACTTGACAACATTATTTGCATGTGCTACTGCTCTTCACACCTGCCAGCAGCTTTGGGAAACACAAGCACTATTGTGCATTTATATCAATCAACTACATCCCATAACATGCTAAATATAATGTCTTCTCTTTGTTATCTTATTTGTGAAGTGTTAGGACTTCAATTTTAAATCAGTTTTGTACGATCAAAATTAGCCAAGCTGACAGTCACAAGTTATGTGAATGATAATTTAAGAGGTTTGTGCAAATATAGGATTTATAATATAAATTTTGGTCATATTTATTATGGTTTCTTAGGACTCCATGGTGTGTAAATAGACATCAAATGTGGTTAAAGGGTATTATAAATTTACTTTGTGAAAAAAATAAAGCATGCAGTCTCTGCCTCTGAGTCAAGGGCATTAGTTGAAAAAGCAAAGACATATTAAAATGAAAAGCTTTTCCTTTTAGTTTGGTTAATCATAGCCCAGAACTGATGAGACACAAACATCCCAAACAAAGCTGAGATATTACTTCAGATAAAATAAAATAAACAAAGGTCAAACAAGCATGTTAAACTCACCAAACACCAGACATACAAGGATGCACTGAAACTGTTGTTAGGACATCCATCACAGAACAGATTCAGGCCAAAGTTTGCCTCAGCAAGACACACAGCATGCCTTTAATCTAAATAAAACTCAGATCACTGTGATTTCAGCACCACACTAAGTCCTCACTATGACCACATACTGTACAACCCAGCTTCCATGAAACTGAAATATTCTTTCGAAACAGAGAATGGAAAAGCTGATGAAGATTTTATAAAAGCGAATGCGTGTCAAACAATACCATCAGAGAAAATGTTTTTTAAAAAAGGATTAAGTGGAAATTCTAATCAAATCTGTCCATTTATTTCATTCAGAAATGATTTTCTGTCTTGCCTCCAGAAAACATTCATTTAGTGTGAGATTATGCACCAACAGTGTCGTCATAGATGCATCTGAGTCCCACCCACACAAGAAGGAAAGTGTATGGTTTCATGTGTCCTGTCTGTGAGTCTAAAGTGTCATTTATTGTTTTTTTGTTAACAATCGTGTGTGTGTGTGTGTGTGTGTGTGTGTGTCTGTCTGTGTTTGTGTGTGCGCTACTGCAACAGGCGATCTCACTTCTAAGCCTTCCTGGTAAGGTCTCTGCAGGGATACTGGAAAGGATGGCCAGTTGGATAATCAGTTCTAGGATTGAGGTGGAGCAGTGTGGTAATTGTCCCAGTCATGTGGACAGTGGACCAGCTTGACATTCCCTTCAGGTTCTTGAGGGGAGCGTGGGGGTATTCATGTGCTTTGTGGACCTGAACAATGAGTTCAAGCGCCTCCACAGGGGACAGTAATGCTGATTATTAAGAGCTTTGGTCAGCTAACATGAGCTGACCAGTCAACATAATGCATTACAATAAGAAAACTTTCACACTTCACTTAAATCTTATTTGTTCTGTTTTTTTACCGGAATCCAAAAAGCAGTGAGAAATAATAAGCAAAATATAAAAAAGGATCTTTGTATGAATGAAGTTCATAGGTGAACAATGATCTATCTCATGTCCAAAAAGCTGTGAAAAGGTTTGGGAATTTATGTTTTGCTAAATTTGCACAGCAATATAAATACTTTTAACTATTTGATCACATACTTCACTGCTATTGGCATGTATTCACGTTACCTTATTAAAATAATTGTTTGTGCTTGCTTCTTTACTCAAGATAGAACTTCTAGTATTAGTATTTTAGTATTTTTTGTTTAGCTTACTCCAATTCAATGATGCCACCATGATGCATTCTGTATGTATGAATAAATGAGCAAGTATGGTCGCTATCCTGGCTCATCACCAGGAGTTTGGCTGACTGTTTATCTATGTTCACACTTTGGAAGTTCAACACATAGTGTAAACAGTACAATGTTTTCTCCTGGTGTTTTTAACAATCACTGTGGTCTCTTTAGGGATAGCTTGCTGTATGTCGTATTTGATGCTTTGTTTAACAGGTCGCATTGTTATGATTAGCTTCTGTTACTTTCCTGGCATATTATATGCACAAATAGGATATATCTCACTGGTTGGTAAGGAACTGCTGTGAAATAAGGGAGTATTATTAATCCTGTTAATGCCCTAAATGTATCACCTTCGTGAAACCGTTAACCTCCTCCCAGAGATTACCGGTAAAAGTATTTTTTAATATTCATACATAATAAAAATCAATCAATAACTGTAACAAACAGAATGTTTTATAAATATCACGTACATGACTGACAGAAAAAGCACTTAGTAAGATAAACATGTAAATGATTGGATACTTCATCAGCTGGATTTTTAACACCACATAAGTTCAAGCACTTATTTTTTCTATGTGAGAGCTTTTTTTGAACCTACAGTGAAATTTTAGAAAATAAAACTATAAAATTACATTTCTTTTGCTCTGACGTGTTGCTGAGAGGTGATTACATGCGCACCTACTGTGCGATTAGTTGTATATGTAATTTCACGCTTTCTCAGTTACAATTCATCTACAAAATTTCTCCTTGTATACACATTTCCCTTATAGAACAAGGAGGTGTTAGCACTGTGTTGGCATATTGATGTAGTTTTAATACAATTAATGGTTATAAAAAATTATGTTTTCAGGTAATCAAAGAGGGTATTGTTTTCTCTTACAGTAGACCATTTACATATTTGAAAATATCTGTATTTGTTCCCATTTTTATCGGATATAAACCAAAGGAAAGTCTTTCTTGTAAAAATGCAGAAGGACGTCACCTCTTGACGCCATTGCTGTGAAGGGATAACTTCTAGGTTTGAATGATCACTTATGGGAAACACAACCTTTCATAACATTAGCATGAAAAATAAATAGGACTCTTTAAAAAGTTGAACAGTACCTGTTTGTTTTTCTGTCTCAAGCTTTTACTCTGATGCGTGTCTGTTGTTCTTTCTAATCATACTTGGATAAACAGGGAGAATTGAGAAAATAATTAATACATCTCAAGTGATTCTAACTGATTTTTGTCATTTATATGTTTGTGTATTAAACATGTGTAACATCTGGACTTTTTGTAAGTATGAGGATTAACAGCTTATTTGCATTGTTTTTGTTTCTGAGCCACACAGAAAGAATTTGATGTTTGTAATGTTTTTTTAAAGATACAAACACAAAAGGATGACATTTTCTTCCCCTGGTTTCAGATGAATTACTGAGTAAATGGGACTTACCGAGGCTGAACTCCACCTGATGAAGGTTTGGCGTAAGAGTCACACCTGTGAAAAAGGAAAAAATAAAAAGAACTGAGTTTGATTAAATTCCTTGTAGCTTACCAGAGTTCATCTGATCTGAAATGAACAAATAATTTATTATGTATCCCAGACTTTAAGGTATTCTATTAAAACTGTGATTGAAAAAATATATTTAAATATTTTCCTTCTAAATAATTGAAACTGCTTTTCTTTTTTGTAACAAGTGAAATTCAATGAGTGTATATATGCCTTTCCACTCTGTCCCTCACCCCTTCATGTCACCAATCATTTTGCTCCTGGCCTCTTTCCTCATGTCCTGTATGTGTATAAATCAAGGCATGATGCTCTGGTTTCTCTATATGTACACCCAGGAGGCATCATTCATCAAACATGTACAGTATATAGACACTGCTGGTCTTTGCATCACACCAGCCTGTCAACTCCACAATTTGGTGCTACAGTACGGCTGAAAGGTTAGTTAATGTTCCTAATGCTGTTAATATTCATAGTTCTATGTATGTGCTTAAATTCCAATGTCTCTTTATGCTTCATCTCCTGTCAGCAATGTCCAGCCACATATCGCCACCCACTCTTCATCTCAACCTGCCTGCCTCAATACTCTTCACATCCAGTCACTTTCTGCAGTCTGCAATCTTGCCTTGATCTTGTTGACTTGAATTCTGCTCACACAGCCTTGTCTAGTCACAGCCTGATGGTTGAACACTGATATGCCATGAACCAGAGGCCATCATTTAAATAATCACTCTACAGCATTAACGCAACTAAATCTTTTCCCCCCAGCAGAGGCGTTCTCTTATTGTAAATCAATAACGACGGGCAGAATATAAAGTATGTTAGGTAACTGATATTTTAGCAACTTGGTGGGTTTTGAGACTATTGTAATAAGATACACTGAGATGACAGAAAAACATGGGTTTAAGTGCGAGGAACATGACAGGCACCAAAAAGTGTTCATTTAGATTATGCAAAAATGCTGCAAACTTCAACAGTGAGACAATAGTTTCTGGCTATGCTTTATCCTTCAGGGCTCAAAAAAACACAGTGATGAGTAGAGGAGTGACTGCTTCTATCATCTGTCACAGAGCTGTCTGTCATTTGTCACTCGACCAGTCCAAAACCAACCATTAAAACCCCAAACAGATGAAACACCTGCAGGATGGTGAGAGACTGTAAACCACTAAATGCTGGTTTTCTCTTTCTGGGATATGTTGCTACAACTGGCCTCTATGGCTCATCAACTCTGCTAATGGGCCACAGATCCACAGACACTCAATGTGTACTGATGTATGTGAGTCAGGTAGTGGGCTTTTTTTGAATTGTACCATTTAGAAAGATTTTAAGTGATTTACTTGTAATGACTGCGTCGCAATCCATTATTGGCAGCTTTAACTGTGTGTCAGGTCAGTTTGCTTGTGAGACTTTTCACCACTGAGGATGCCATTAGCTGTATCAAAATGGTTTACTGTGCAGTCATCTCTGTGCTCTGGGTTTGTGGAAAAAAATTGTTGTTGAGTTGATGAATGATGCAACAATATTTTCTGTCTTTAAACTTTTAATTATTTAAGCTCATTTTAATTCACACAAAAATCAAGAAAAGGCTTCTAAAAATCTCAAAATTAAAACAATAACAACCAAGTATTGACCCTATTCAGGTCAAATAATTCAAGGTAACTTAATAAAGAAATTATATTTGAACTTACAAAACTTGTTGACAATATTGCACATGGAACCTGAACTTGTTTTTTTTAATTTTCCAGATGGGGCTTTGTCAGCCGCCATGCTTGTTAGAACAGGCTGCATTTGAATAAACAGTCTTATGCAAACTTAGCGTAATATCTGTTATGCATACAAGTATAGTAAACATCCCATTAATCAAGTGCACAAATAACTAAGGAGCACGGTGACCAAAAACATACACACATTAACCCAAATAGGCCAATTACATATGTAAATATATATTCTGCATCACGATGCGGTTTCCACTTTACTCTCATCGTCCCCCTCCCAGGGGGTCATGTCTCATCTTGTTGTCACAAGTAAGTCTTCCTTGTTAAGATCATATTAAACTTTAATAAGCCAGGATGTTGTGTGCGTGTGTGGTGGCGACAGAAAGCCCTTTAGCTTGGTGGGCTGAGACAGAACCAGCTGTTGGGTCCCACCTCTGGTGCCACATTATCATAAGGGACTCTTACTTGGACAGCCTTGTTACTTTGCAGGACCCCATCTGTCATACATATCAACTTATCCTAAGTGGTAAAAGCAGGTGGCTGGGCTGTCATTGAAGACATAATTAAAGATAAGAAGTAAAGCTTAATCTAGGCCTGATACGAGCTTGGAGTACTGACCATGGGACAGGCTGCAAAGTAAGTGGATGCTGACGGAGGAAACAAGAAGATGATAAGGTATTTACAGCTGTCTGTATTGTACAGCACAGATTTCGGGCAGACTGTCAAGTATTTATGAAAGGATCTTGCAAAATGCTTTGTTTACGAAAGAGTCAACTTCAGCGTAATTACATAGCTTCGATATCTGAGTATGAACATTATTGGCATATTCTTTATGTGCAGGGTGAAAACGTATTGCTTTTGCTGTGAATACAAATTTCCAAAACCTAAACAAAAACAAACAACAATGATCTGTAGATTATTTTAAACATAAAAATCGATATAGGTAGGTAGATAGTGTCCTCTGCTCTACCACCTTCTCCACATTGTCCAGGCACTGTCCAACCAGAGAGTCAGCTTTCCATATAAACTATTATAGCCCCCTAAACAAACAAAAGCATAGAAAAGGACCTTGTACACAAGGGACTGGTACAATATGTACAGTACAGCAGGAAACTCCAAATCTGGTCCTTAGGGGTCGGTATCCAGAGGTATTGGATGTTTCCCTCCATCAACTTGACCACAAGATAAATTTCACTTGAATTATTTGCAGAATGAGACATAATAGTACTAAAACCGATGTACGGTTAACTTAGAGTAAACCCTGTTTAAGGCCAGCTTTCTAAGAAGATCCATCCTGTCGTGTCGCTTCCTGCACACAGCATCCATGTTAGCTGACCAGTTTGGTTCATTGTCTAGCTTCGGCCCGATAACCTCTAAGTGGAAATCACCTCTACCTCCATTTACAGCGGAGCTCAAGTGTCATCTCCTTTGTTTTAGAAGTGTTCCTCTGACACCACACACACAAAGTCCTTCACCATCCCCCAATACTCTCTTTCTTTACCCCAAATACATGCAAAATCTGCAATATTATCTGAGAATTTCCATATATGGCATATTTATGAGCTGTAACTGTGGAAACTACAACCTACAACTTGAACAAACAATGGCCTTTTGGTCAAATAGTCCCAAATCCAGTATACTAGTGAGGGTCAACAGCTATGGTGTTAAGTTTCTCTTAGAAAAGACTGGGATAGATGTTAAAAGCGCTGCAGGAGTTGAAGAATAGCATGCTCACAGTGCATCCCCAAAGGTTTTGCTCCCAAACAAGCTCTTCTTGTTCAGGAATGTTTCCCCGAACTTGCTTTTACCTCACAAATAGTCCAAGGTTTGTTGTTGGCAGAGCTTGTCAATTTTTAAACAGCTATCACTTGGTTCTGCTGAAAGTTGGAAATAGTCAGTCAAGCACCCCACCACATCCTTGAGGTCCTTAACATGTGAATCTACCACTACACCCCAGTATGTGATGGAAAAAAGGACTCTAAGTGCATCCCCTGCTTCGGAGACCATATCCTAACCTTTGTTAGACTTAATACAGTTCACTCTTCACAAATGTGTGTATTTGGACTACAAGTGTATTATTTTATTTTTCCTTGTGGAACGACTGACACAGTGGTAGAAAGAAGTAAGGATATTGTTCAAGGGGACATGGTTGAAATCACCAGAAATGAGGAAAAAACACATTTGGATACTGAGTCAGAAGCGCTGTCGAGGTGGACTCATGTTGCTCTGTGTCCGCTCGGACAAATGCAAACACAGAGAGATAATGTTTGAGATCTCCTTAGTGCAAAATACAGTGAAATGCTAACTGATCAAAATCACATATGCAGTCTAACAGGTTGGGAGGACACCATTGCTTGAGTGCTTAGAGGATAAGCCCTCCACCTTAGCTCTTCCCACTGGAATAGGATTCCGACACATTTGAGAGCTGGGCAGGTTCATTTTAGGGTCAAGTACATAGCTAATTAGTCATATCTCCATGAAGAGGATAGGATTGCTCTCACTGTAGCTCTGTTGGCTCCTAATCAGTTAGGTAAGCTCATCCATCTTCTTGGACAACATTCCCCTTAACAATAAAGAGAATAAGTGGTTTAAAAACCCTCTACTTGGTAACTCTAGTCTAGTCTAGTCTACATCCCTGGTATTTCTTCCTGTGGAATCAGATTGCATACACCATCTTAACATAGTCTTTAGTGTCAGTAACCTCCTTCTTGAGTATACAAATTGTACAAATATAACCAAGGCAAACATAAACATTTGGCCGAACAAGCAGGCATGCAGTCATGTTATTTCACACAACCCCATATGTTGTCTTGCCAAAAATACAGTAAAAGAAAATCAACAGTGAAAGGAAGCATAGATTTCACATCACCCATAATTTCTTTGCTTTAAATGTTTATTTGGCTTCGAGCAATCATTTTCTAGGATTTTCCTGGGTTTTTAAAAGTTTCAATTTCGATGGAGGAATGCTTTTGTTTGGTCTTGTCTTACAGAAGCAACCTATTCATGAAGAAAAAGGCACCTAACTCAAGTGTTTCCACATAACAGAACTCTGTCTGTATACAATGGTTGTGATAAGGACCGCTTTATTTGTTAGATGTGATTCTTTAGTGGAAATTACCAAACAAGCTCAGGAGCAAACTGTAAAAAAAAAGAGTAGTTTGAAGCTATATTCACAAATGCAAATGATGGATTAGAGGGATGTTTCAGAAGTGGTAAGGCAAACAGACCCCTATTCAATCATTCTGGCCCATCTGCTGGCTTCACATTTTAAAAGAATCTCAGTTTTAATATTTACTATGCTGTCTAGTTTTAATTAAAATGGGGTTTGATTATTTGCAAATCATTACATTTTAATTTTATTTACAGTTTGCACCTTACAGCCTTGTTCTTGTCCTGAAGCACCAAAAATCCTCCATATCATTAACTTCTTAATGAGAAACCGACTGACACACAACAACGCAGCCTTATCATAATAATTAGACATTACACGGGAAAGGTAAACTACCTGCAATGTCCGTCTAAGTCATATCTCATTTAGGTGCAAGATGCTCTCAGCACAAGGTAGACAAATATATGGAGAAAAGTGGCACAGGTGTGGTATTTATAATCGATATCAGCTAGCATTATGAATATGGTAATGAGCTCAGCAACGCGGCAGGAAGGCAGGCAGCACATGCAGATGTAACTCTCAGAGGGGCCCAAAGCAAATGAGGTGTACCAGTCTGCTATACTGCAGTTTCATCTGGCTCCAGAAATAACAGCACAGCCCCACTGTACCTCCAATCTATCAGCCCCTTGTCTGCGGGTGGTACCAGTGGGGGAAAAGGCATGCTGAAGAGAGCAGAGAGGATAATTTATTAGGATGTGAGCAGAGTGGGTGATTTCTCTGGAATGACAAAGGTAATTAATGTACAACGACTTATATTGTCCATCTTCCAGATGATCATTTAACCCTCTTTTCCTCTCATTGCTCTGATTCCTCACCTGCTGAACAACACACACACAAAAAACCCACCCCCAAGCTGCTTACTCCTGACTGCACAAGGGGCAAAAAAAGAAACAATGTTTGTGGAAAACACCGTCTGCCACAGCTCAAGAAATCAAGATGTTTCCAAAGGAGCCTAAATAAACTGTCACGCACTGCAAATACACTCCAACTTACTTCTCCGTATCCACCTTGAATTGACACAAAAACGTCCACACCTACCAACAAATCCTAACTATTTGTTGAATATGATTTTCTTTTCAGATTTTGAGGTGTTATAAATAATTTACTTATGAGACTGGCTCACTGTAGGCTTTGATATCTCAGAGATATAAATAGTATTCTCTAAATAAACCATTCCACCCCAGCCACCAGCTCTACACAAACACATGCACACCAACTGCAACTTTTCTTCCCCCAAACTACTGTTGTCCAACTTTAAACGTTCCCTCGCTCCTGTATCTAAAATTCAAACGCAACGCCGGCACATTCCTTCAGATGATTCACTCATCAGCCTGGCTACATATCTCTAACTCGATTGATGTTTGCACAGACAGGCATCCCATTAGGACAAGTGGTACTGAATGGGAGAGTGAGTTATCCTCACATTACTGCTGTGGGAGATTGAGAGGGGACAGATGGTTTTGTTGCCAGCGTTTAATGAAGTGTTGTGAATCAGTTGGAGGTGCAGAGGAGGTCTTGACTGTCACTCCAATGAGAGATGTAGTGTGGCAGGTTAACAAGGGCACAGAGTGAGACAGTTGGCTACACAATAGCACTGTCACATCAAACACACCGCAATTAAAATTCCATCAATTTCAGGCTGCAGCTGTATGTGAAAATCCCACATTTCTGTATGCATTTCATGCTTTGATAAGTTGATAGCTACAAAAACATAATCTATTCTCTTCAGTTTGTAAAATCCTATTTCAGTCCCACCTTAAGCAACGAGCAGCAGTTAGTTCGGTCTCACTTATGTCTCTGTCAACAAGAAAAACTGTTTCACCTGCTACTGAAAATGTCGGGTTGTCAACCTGTCTTCTGTGCCACACGTAGTAATTATGTGCCCTATCCTGTTTATCTTTCAGGATGGTAAAGAGAAATAAAAGACATGTACAATGAAGTGTTCTTTATTAGTTCTATGCTCCCACGCCTCTCTCATTTCAACTATAAAACTTTTTATGTAATTATTTTGCAGTGTGTTTTGACAGACTAGAAACCAGGACAGTGTATTAATGTTTGGAATGACTAAAAACACTGATGATTTTGGGCTCCAATGTGTTTGTTTGGAGGAAGGTTGGTAGGTAGTTCATTAATCTCCCATCAGACAAACAAACATCTAGAACCAGCAGCTTGTCCATATTTGTTCCTGTTGTAATTTACACGTGGATTGCTTTAACGTCCAGGTATAACTGATTAACAGTAGAACAATCTGTCCTTTCTTGACCTGGTAGATGCAGTGGCAGAATTTAGCCATAACTGTTTTATAAAAAGATGCATTTTTTCTGCAATGATAAAGAATTGTCATGTTTGCAATTAGAATTTAATAATTTATGTAATAATTTAACACTCCTAGTTTGACCCAGGCTACAACAGCAACTCACTGTGTGTGTTGTTGAGTTTTACTGTTATAACAAACTGTTATTGACCATTACATATCATTCACCCAGTCTTGTTTTCAGAAAATTAATGCCTGGTATAACTAAAGACATGTTTTTTGGGTTATTTATTTATTTATTTATTTTGTTTCATCTGCATAACTGTATTTATGTATGTTTTAAATGCAACTCAGTGAAAGAGAACATGTTTTGATATTTAAGATGGGCGTTGGTTTTAATTTTGGTTCACGACATAATGGCAAAGAAATAACCCCCGAGATGTAATTAGTCCTGCGTGTCATGGGTCCTCCCACCACATGGACGTACCCGGAACACCTCATTAGGGAGGCGTCCAGGAGGCATCCTAACCAGATGCCTGAGCCACCTCATCTGGCTCCTCTCCATGTGGAGGAGCAGCGGCTCTACTCTGAGCTCGTCCCAGACGGCCGAGCTTCTCATCCTATCTCAAAGCGAGACAGAAGAAACTCAATTCGGCCTCTTGTACTCTGAACCTCGACCCAGGAATTAAGTTGTCGGTCACTGGAGAAAATTCTTTGAAGACCTCCTCAATCTTACCAACACGCCTTCCAATGAGGAAGGACAGCTGGGAGACTCTGAGATGGGTTCTCGCATCTCTGAGGCTGAAAAATGTTTACAGCTACTCGGTGGCAGGGTCCTGGGGGTGGACGAGATCCGCCTTGAGTTTTTTAAGGCTCTGGAAGCTGTGGGGCAGTCTTCGCTGACACGCCTCTACAGCATTGCATGGACATTTGGTACAGTGCCTCTGGATTGGCAGACTGCGGTGGTGACCCCCCTCTTCAAAAAAAGGGGTTGGAGGATGTGTTCCAACTACTAGGGGATCAAGTTTCTCAGCCTCACTGGGAAAGTCTATTTAGTGGTCCTGGAGAGGAGGGTCTGTCGAATAGTTGAACCTCAGATTGAGGAGGAGCAGTGTGGTTTTAGTCCTGGTTGTGGAACAGTGGACCAGCTCTCCTTAAGGGTCCTGGAGGGAACATAGGAGTTTGCCCAACCAGTTGACTTGTGTTTCCTTGGGGAACTCCAAGAGTATGGGTTGCCAGACCCTCGTGTTTGAGTTTTAAATTCAAGTTTTGTTTAGCTAATTTCAACCCCAGAAACCTGTCCTATCGAGCCTTTTAAACATATCTTGAATCTCTCTCTCTATTACCTGGGTGGACTTTCAGAATTTGGATAAATGGTAATACTAGTTGGTTATCAACTTGGTCATTTAAACCAGGGTTTCCCATCTTTAAGATTTTTCTTCACTCAAATGTAAGAGGTGGTTTTTACAGCATCTAACCAATTGTAAATATAGAAAAGCCCTTCATGACTGCTACTTTGCCATAGAGAACTTTTGAAAGTTTTTATTCTTCAAAAGTACAAAGAATTCAAACATGTCATCCACGTCAAAAGTAATACTGTTGTCATAGCAACGGGCAGGAAAAAATGCTGGTGTCAAACTTTTTTAATGCGCAAATAAGACAAACCATTTCCGGGCCATCTTCTAAGAGAACTAATTTATAAGTGTGTCTTAAATACTCGCTAATCTTTTATCTAGAACGTAACCTGCTCCAGAGCAGGTTAGTGTTCATAGCAAGTCATCGTGGAGATTAATCTTAGTGTGACGTTAACCGGCTCTGTGGTACAGGAGAAGCAGGGTTAACCATAAAGTTACCTGGATGTATTTACAGGTGTCTGGTGTCACTTCCTATCCTTTAGCAGGACACAGTTTGTTGGATGTCACCAGTTGAAAAACACTGAAAGATACATATCTTATATAACTTGGACTTGAGGGTTTACAGATTTTACAGTACGTCTGTTTACGTTTGGGTGACAGGATCCTTGGTTTGTTGTGTCTGCATGTGTGCAACAACTGGAGATGTTGTACACTCAACATCTATATTGTTCCAGGCATCCATATGTTTGATGTAAAGTTCACAAGACGTCATGGCTTGAAATTTCTCCTTTGCTTTGTGCATCTCTGTTTATCTATTCCTACAGAGAAGATGATGGTAAGAACTAAATGCTTAGTGGCTCTGCATCCAGAGGCTGTCTTAGACAGGTAATAAATTTGAAGAGCAGGGTTTCTTGAATTACTGATTAGGAGTAACAAGCAACATACCTCAATAATGCCTTTGAATTTAGGATATATAGAACAGGACTGCAAAAAAAGTGCAAATAAAATGAATATTTACAAAGAAACACATTAACAGCCATGTTCAAACACACATTTTAAACAAGTTAAAATGATTTCTTAGGTGTTCTCTGTAGAGCTTATCTATGTATTTAATGTTATGTTCATAAGATAAGACAGTTTCTAACATAATGAACTACGTGCACAGATTTGATGTAACATCAAATAAAAAAAGCTTTTTTTTAATCAGAATTCTCTCACTCTGCAAAACCATTTAACTAAATGTCTGCAGTACGGCAGGTCAGTATGTAAACTGGATTTGATGGAATTACCTTGTGGGAATATTGGACTAATGATATATAGATTTGACATTACAACAATTTGTCCGGCCAATCAGAGAGCTAGAATTGACAGGCAGGTAAAATATTTTGTTTCTTGATTTTCTAAAGTAGAAACATTATTTCAGCTGAATTTTAAAAAATCTTTTGTTTTACAATGTCTGATCAATATTTGGTAATACATTTAATGACAGGGTGTGAGTCATCAAGGTACAATTCTTACATCAGTCACTTAGATTTGGATCATCATGCATTTTAGATCATTTCCCCTCTCACACTTTTACCAATATGTCCACCCTTTGCTTTTACTCTGTCAAACATGCCCTCACTCAGAGGAAGACAGAACCTCTGCAAACACTGCGAGAAAGTCAAAACTAGGTTTCATCTGAAAAGGCTTTTATAGAAATAATAGGGCACAGAGAACAATAAATCTTAGAGCAGACAGGCAGTTAGAGAGTTAGACTGTGGCAGGAAGGACTGAGGAGACAGCTTAAGTGCCAGACAGACAAAACACAGTGCAGGCAGCTCACCGGCAGCGCTCAGTCCTTCAGTGTTGGCACTGAGCTCCTTCATGTCAACCATGCAGTGTCCCAAGTGCTGAATGCCGTCCTCCATCTGTCCAGTTTGCCCCTCACTTCTCCCCCCTGCACCTCCACCTCCTGCACGGAACACCACAGTCCAGTCCAGTTTCCTGGCTAACACGCACGCAGCCCGCCACACAGTAGGGCTGTTACAAAGATAGCAATCCGCCTGCCTCGCTTTTTTGCTGCCTCACAGTGCGCTCTCTGTCAGCATTAAAGATGCCTTTTGGAAACTAATACGGAAGAAAGGGACCAGCGAGAGACCTGGAGCAGCAGCAGGAGGGGAGGGAGAGGGAGGTGAGCAGGAGAGAGAAGAGAAGGGAGGAGTGATGAGGGAGTGAGGAACAGAATGAAAGAGAAAGCAGGACAGAATTGATGTTATGTGCGATACACAGCCCTATCCATCAATCTTGGGCTGACAGTGGGGCACCTAGAGCAGACTCCACAGCGCATCACAGCCAGAAAGACACAACTCTGCCCCTTTTCTCCTTCCTTTTTTCTTCTCACTGTGCAGTCGTTGCTGCATCCAGACATTACAGCAGGGATCCCTCTGATTTCTGACATCCATCTCTTTCCCCTTCTCCAGCTTGCACTCACCACTTCACATCGTCTTCCCTGTTCAAGCAGCAAAATAATTAACTAGCATCCAACTGCTGAGCTGCATGCAGGGAAACCCGCGAAAAGGCAGCGTGTGATTTTAAAACTTACATGGTGCATGAAGGTTGAACAAGATTCACGATGTAGTCTAATAAACAGCTGAGTAAAAGACATAATTACTAGTGTCACATCAACAGGTTAAACATAGAAACAAAGAGTAGTTATCCTTTACAATATACAGAACTTTTGCACAAAGGTAAAGAGGTAAAAAAAAAAGTCTAAATTAGCAGCTGTTTTTAAAGATCAGAGGACTTGTACAGATTTTCTCTTTTCTGTCTTAATTTGTGTCTCCTCCCAGGAATAATGAAGGTTATTGTTAGTTGTTTGGCCACTGAAGCTGCTACGCTTGAAAACAACTAAAAATCGATGTTAATTTATGTCCTGCAAAACCAAGAGGTTGTGAGAGAGCTCTAGTAAAGCTCAGTGAAGCTACAGTAAAAAGCAGCAGCCAACTCCTAAGGGAGCACTAATTGAAATAATACATTATGGGTACCAAGGTGAAGCATCCTTGTGAAATGTACAGTGAAAAATCTGTCATAAAACTGAATGACTACACTAGAGAAAGTAAGGTTATTTGCTTTTTTCTTTCTTTTTTTTTTCTTTTTCGGGGGGGGGGGGGGGGGAG
>JBAMIG010000004.1:10013151-10029499 GCA_037177335.1 Kiunga ballochi
ACAGTGAAATTATTTTACTGCTTACAATATACTACAAATTGCTTGCTTACTGCCAAAGACCAAATAATAAAACTAGCACTATACCATTATACCATTATGTGTGAAAAGACAAATGTCAAGTAAAGAACCCATATAATGTATGAAGAAGTATTTCAGTTCTAATCCTTAGCAGGATTTTAATAATAGAAACATTTTTTGTGACAATAGCAGAAATCAAGTGTAGTTTTAGAAAATTTGGACAAAGTTTTTTTAGTTTCGATCACAGAAAAAAAAATCTTATTCAGTTTCAGTCATAACATCACAAAATAATCTGGCCATAAAATCTGTTTTAAAAAAAAAAAAAATTTAAGAAATGCAGATACATTTTGCTACCTGAGAAAACACTCAAATCCCGTGTTGTCCAGCATTTTTCCATCAACTACCAAACTACATGCAACAATCGCTTTTTCTGTTTCAGTGAAGATTTAATTTTTGTTCACATTTGAAAATAAATAATGAAATATAGTTTAACAAATGATGCATGACTCAACAGGTCATTTAGACCAATATATGACTGATTAACGCATAATATTTGCTACATCTCATCATGTTAATGTCCAATTACATTAAACAGATCCCTTTAAAATGGACATTTAAAACAATCACACTTACAAAATTGTGAGACAAAATGATCAGTATCAATAAGCTTTTCCTTGTGTACATCAATATCCTGTCAAAAAATGCTTGTTGTCAGCAACGCAAACATACAAACAAGCCAGTTAATTTCCTATTAGCAATCCCTATCACCTTTACTGCTGAGAAACTACTCCAGCAATGAAATAGGATTTTGACTACTCCTCCCCTGACAATGATAAAACATAAATTGACACACCAGCACTTAGGATGACAATTCTTATAAATGTAGGACATGCAGCATTGCACAAACAAGATATCACATTTTAGAATCAATGTCTAACTTTACATTTCTAAAAGAATAATAAGATGTACTCCAAAAATGCCTGTGTTGTGTGCAGAGCTTTTCTCACGAAGGACATGATGGCTAAGACATGGAGATGAAAATATCACCATGCAATTAATAAAGGCAGATCAATAATTATTGTCATGTTATAATAATCATAACATTATGTTGCAATTTTTTACAGGTTGTGGGAAAGATTACATAAATGGAAATAATTATCTGGCGGTAATGGATAAACAACAAGGGTTATTTATCTATTTAAGTAGTTGCAATCATTCATTATTAGATCATCATAATAGTAGTGCAAAACAACACATGGATATAAACATGGTTTCTGTGAGTATGTCTGAAGTGAGACTTTAAAGCACCAATAGAGGCACCGAATAAACAAACAGAGATGCAACAATTTTCTACTGCTTCAAGGAACAATTATAGCTTATTCTATCTAAACAAACAAATTACCGCAAAAATGCCAAATATTAGCAACATGATTGTACTAAGAAAAGATCAATGTGATTAACATGCCTCATTCACATTTAAAGAGACCGCACCAAAACGAGTCACTCTGAAGATGCAGCTCAGAACAGGGTTATAAGGATTGTGTGGACCTACAGGCTCTCCATAATGTCTCACTCAAAAATCCTTTCAATTAGATTACGTTTTTTTTTTTTAAAGTTAGCATTTTGTCAACCACAATATTATTTGTGTTTAACTGAAGCCTCCCTGTCCAGAAACTAAAAGCAATAGCTACCAAAACAATTATAAATATATATATATATATATATATACAGAAGGCAATAAAACAATTAAAAATATTAAGACAAAAACAGTTAAAATCTACAATGTCAACAAATAAAAATGAAGCAATTGTTAAAAATTCTTTTAGGAACCAAAGAATGGTGTAAAGAAATTATTTTTGAGCTGAGTTTTAAACTCCCAAACTGATGGAGAAGTTCGGATGACCAAAGGGAGCCTGTTCCATCCTTAAACCACCGTTCAGAGCTTTAAAAGCTATTAAAAAGACACTGAAGTGGACCCTTAAACTAATAGGGAGCCAGGGAAGATTGACAGGGGGTAATGTGCTCATAACATTTTCCTCCTCCGAGTTTTCAGGCAGCAGAATTTTGTGCAAGTGAAAGCCGTTTATTAATTCACCAAAGAATAAACATAATACTCAAAAGTTCCACTTTAAAAGGACACAAATCCCTTACATTTGACAAATTGTGAATTACTGTAGTTGTTTTTTCTCAAATACATAAAAGAGGAAGCATTTCTTGTGAAAAGGCACTATTGAAATCAAATCAAAACATCCTTATTTCAAAGCAGTCTTTAAGCAAACATATATTAAATAGAATGCAAATATTCTTTATTTTCACTGTGTGTTTATGTACACAAGAGGGTTCCATTTTACTTTTCAAGCAGCATCTGCCGCATAACTGTTGTCCAATCTTTTGTGTAAAGCCTTAAAACATTTATCATCAGTCAAATGAGCATTAAAACACATTTGTGGTAATAAACATATTCCCATTAATTAAACATTTAATAGATCATTTACATCCCTTCTATGTGGAAGGTTTGCTGGAAACACTTGCAAACATGCACTAGTTTAATCTTTTCTCATAAGATTTCTGCAAGCATCCCTTCATCTCTCGTTCTACCCTCCTGCTGCATTTCAGGGAGTGACACATTCTTTATAATTTTTGCTGAGATTGATTTCCAGGTGCAGCGTTGGGGTGGTGAGCGCTGTTGCATCACAGCAAAAAAGGTCTTTTGTTTTTTATCTGTGGACTTTCTTTGTCAAGTTTGCATGTTGCATGTCAATATGGGTTTTCTGTTGCCTCTCCAGACTCTTCCCATGGCAGAAATTGTTTCTTTTTAACATAGGTGACAAAGTTAACTAAAAACTGTGAGAATGTTTATGGATTTATATTTTTGTCTCAATTGTCTCTGCAATGTTCTGATTGAACCACAACCTGACCAAATATACGCACAATCTCTTTCCTGTTTATAGAGGATAAGCTCCCACAATTTCCTTCAGTTTGTGTTCAGATAATGGTGGTGGAGAGCATTGTCCAACATGTTTTATTGATAATCTTCCATAAATTGTCAACAAATAAAAGTCATGCTTGAGCGTCAAACTAGAACCAACAGCAAAGCCAGAAATCTGAGAGTAGGACCTCAGTCTTTGCAGTCATGTTCCGACAGCTGTGAAGGTACCTATAATCACTTCAAGAACATATTGACGATTAAAAAATTGATGTCTCAGCAGGATTTAGAAAAACTTGTTCATGCATTTATCTTAAATTGACTGGACTTCTGTAATGCTGTCCCTCAGAACTCCCTCAAAAGCCTATCAGAGAGCTGCACTTGGTCCAGAACGCTGCTGCTGGAGTCATAAGACCAAGAAAGTGAATCATATAATTCAAGTCCTCGTGTTTTTGCACTGGTTTTCTGTCTGTCGAAAAATTTACTTCAAAATCCTGCTGCTGGTTTACGGAGCACTGAATGGCTTAAAGCCAAAATCCATTCAGGATCTTCCCTCAGGTCTTTAGGTTTGAGGAAATTTTCTATTCCCAGATTCAGAACTAAACAGAGGCGAGGTTCGGCTTTTATGCCCCTCACATGTGGATCTAACTCCCAGAAAAGTGCAGGTTTGGTGAAAGCAGTTTCACATCAAGGTAAAAAATTCAGATTAGCCTTTTCTCTCCTCATCTTGAGCAAGGCGAACGCTTCTTTTCTTTCTCCCTTCCTGCTTTCTTGCAGTGTCAGTCTTTGTCATTCTTATTTAAGAGCTTCTCTGCAGTCTTCCTAAATTTACAATCAAAATGGATCTGGTCTGTTGGTCCTTGAACACAACTGATTCAATTTTTTCAACCTGGAGATCGAGCAAGGGGGAGCCGGCATGTCCTGACGGAACGTATGTAATCGACTCATGGGGTAAGTTGAAGGTGGGGTCTGTCTGGTCCGTTGATACATCATTGGATTAATGCTTATTGGATTCCTGCTGGTTAGCCTCAGCAGGTTTCTGTTTTTTTGCAAACTTCTGAAATTGCTGCGAGGGAACGCAGCAAGCAGACTGGCAACCTGTCCAGTGTGTATCCCGCCTCTCGCCCATTGACAGCTGGGATTGGCTCCCCCCGCAGCCCCGTTTGGGAATAAGCGGTAGAAGATGGAATGAAACGCAGCAAATGAGGTCCGGGATCGGAACACTGTGACTCTGAACGAGCAGAACCAGAAGCTGGATGCTCTACTTGCCCTCGGAGGCAAACAGGATGCGGTGCCAGAACTGGCGTCAAAAACACCTTAGAGAGACTGTCTGCTCGGATTACTGGAAATTGACCACCATTTTGGCTGTTCGGAATCCTGAGACAATGCAAAGACTCAAGCCTGGGAAATCTGCGTGCCTGACCCAAACAAAGCTTGCTACCTGAATCTGGCTCCCTACTGGCCTGAAGGCCAGATAAGAAGTTCTCCTGTGGAAGGCAGTGCAGACATGGATGCCCTGGCGCAACATGTACATGCTGAAAGTCACTGATTCTCCATTGTTATGTGCTATCTTATGTGTGACCTTGGATTGTGTTGTACTGGTCATTTTGTTGTGCTGGGATGCAGACACAATAGCAATAACGTATAAAGTATTCAGTGAAAACAGCTGTTAAATCCCTGCAACATTGATTTTCTACATTTTATCTAACATTTTATTTAATTTTTATTTATTTTCATGTTTGTTTAAAACACTTTGAACTGTTATGTGCATTAAATACTGTCAAATTAATACATTTGTCCTGCCTGTTGAGCTGACACTAAAGGCAACATGTCATTTATGTCATTTATATTCATTTTCATATTCAGTGGCTACTTGAACCAATGTTTTGGGGCACTTTTTCATATAAGAGAGCATCACAATATTCTTTAATTACATCTCAGCATTAATAAAATCAAAGACTACTTTACTGTAAACAAACTTCTTATATGCTCATTTTTTAAGCATTGAACGGCAGGCCAGGTGGCAACTACTCAAACGCATCGTTCAGCCAGGGGGAACAAAATCTGAGAATAACTTTCATAATAACTTATATTTATAGGATGCAGGCAGGCCAACCAAAAGCTTCACAGTAACCTTACCAGCCAGTCTGATTCTGATTGACAAATGTGCAACCCTTGAAGCAAGAGAAATATAATCTCTCGGATGCTCAGCTTGTCCCCTTTTGTCTGCCCACAGTAACCTTAAGCTCAGAAACCCATGAAGCTCCCTTGCCGACAAAATCAAGTCCCCTCCAGCTTGTAGTGAGAGTACCTCCCAGAGGGCATCCTCATTAGGTGTCTTAACACCTAGCTGCATCCTGTCGATGGAGAGCAGTGGCTATTCAACTCAGTTTTAAATCCAAGTTCAGGATCAGTGAGCCGCATCACAGAGAGTAAGTTCAACCACCTTGGAGACAATGTGATGCAATCCTTAAACATGCTGCTATATTTCCCCAGCAGCCAATCACTGGTTCATTCACTGAATGACATGCATGAAGCTTTTCCAAGTTGTACCATGTCAGTGTCTAATAATCTTACCAATCCCTTCCCTCATTGAAATTTAAAATGAGTCAAAAGCACAGGGCAGTTATAAAATACTCATTAGGACTAAATGCAACCTAGTGTCAAACTGGCTTCAGTCTCGGCACAGACATTGGACACAAAACAACCCGAATGCAAAGTAATAGACCAAATTATGATGGAAAAAAAATTAAGCAGAAATATTCTATCTACAACAACATATAACAACACATTAAAGATCACACTAGCAGGATTACCTAAAACTTAATATTTGCAAGTCAGTTATTATTACTAACAGGGACTTCTGTGCCCAGCACAGACCCCTATAGTCTATAGTTTATTATTGAATGTTAGATGTTCTAGTTTAAAGCAAATATTTTTGTTTAGCATGCAATATAAGAAAGCTTACCAAAAATTGGAAAAACGCTTTCATTAAATGCTGGTTCACAAACTGAGAAGATAAAGAAGACAAAGCCAAACCAGCACCTCGAGTTCTTCTAACATTTCCCATCAGTCGTACCAAGACTGGCAAGTGGGAACAGATCAGGTTAAAAAAGCACAAGAAAAATAGGAAACTGATTTTGGAAGTGAAACAATCACAGCCTAAGAGGAACAAAGGAGTTTGTGTTCAATCAGGATAAAGATCCACACTGTCTTGAACCTCCTGACTTCATCGCTCTCAATTCTTCTTGGTCAAGCCAACAAAGATGGGCTAGTCTGTGTCTGGGGGGCAAGAAATTCTATTACTTTCATAACCACTCCAGGGACACCAAATAATAGTTCAGCTGGGTGCCTGATTGCTCTGACAACTAGCATTGATGCAGGGGCAGCCAGTCACTATACTATATGTCTTGCTGATAACTTCCTTCTGGACCCAGATCATTCTTTTTTTTTTATTTATTTTGTTGTTTATTTTTGGGATTTTGTTGTTATTTTAAATGCCGTTTAAATCATTTGCAGTGCAGAACAAAAAGGACTTGCGTTACAGCTCAGGTTGAACAAACAAAAAGCTGTTTTGCAGCATAACTCTGTGACATATGTGATTAAAAAAAGAGAGAGGTAAATATTTGTTCTGGAAAGGAATGCAGCATCTTTGACTTATTTAACACAGGGAAAAAAATTGTGGGTGTTTGAAGCCTACATGGTAATTGTATAAAAAGGTCTAGTTGGTTGAGAGGTTAATAACATCTGTGATTTGACAAACAGAGGACACGGATTACTTTCTGACCTTAAAGACCAATAAAGTTGGTCGCCATCTGTGATAAAAGATTATAACGACTATCTCCAAGACAAATCCCAGAAAAACCACTCGGCTTATTTTAAGGACACAACTCTCACAACCTCTTCCAGTGTGCTCTATACCGTCTCTCTTAACAAAGAACCACTTTACTGGCCCAGCTCAGCCAGACTGAGGCTGGGGACTGTGTGGCTCCCTGAACAAAGAAGCTTTCCCAACACTTGATGATTTTTCCACCTGCACAGTGAGGTTAGATGAGAAAGGAAGAAGAAGCACCTGCATGTTATTGCACCAGACAAAGACACTAGAAAACAGTATACAAATGTTTCTGCCTGAGCCAGCTGGAGTTCTTCAAGTTAGTATGGTACACACAATAGCTCAGACATCCCATAATTCTAGGTGTGTGGAGTTAGTACAGCTTTTCTTGCCTTTTTAAGCTCTCTTGTCCTCAGTGTCTTTAGATATTTCTCTCTTTTAGTTGCTATCCTTTCTTATCTTTGTATCTTTTTCTCTCACACAAACACACATACTAGAGATAAGCATCAAGAATAGTAAACACTCCTATTGAACAGCATTTGTCCATTAGTGCTTTTAACCCAATTTATTACTAAACCCAATCCACATGAGGCAGGTATATCAAACCTACAACTTCTCATGGCATCTGTAAAGCTTCAGGCTGTGTCTCGTTTAATCCATCCCATACCATAACATTGATCGAGAAACAAGATTTCCCCTAAGGAAGCCTTTCCTGTTCAATAGCATGAGTACTTCCATCCAAGTCTACCCTACAGTTTGTCAATACTTCTTCAGTTCTTGCACTTTGTGAGAAGGTCTCTCTCTGCAGGCAATCTCAGTGAGGATCAATTAGTCGCCCAGACAAAGAACTGTCACATGCAATGAATCTTGACAGGTCTGTTAAACTGCTCGTGTGCCTGGTGGTCTTATCATGGTAACAAGCTAGCTCCATTAATTTCCCCTTGGCTGGTTTTAATTATTTAGAAGCGCCATTCTGAATACTTTAAATCCATGCATGGGGAGGTGTACACACAGGCCCACCATACAAACTCTGCAAAAAATCTACAGCAGCTGGAAAATTATTTTTCAAATTAAATTGTTGTTTGCTGAGTAAACACATCTCAATACACAAAACTCAAAGAGCTCCTCCTCAGCATCTTTGATATGCACACCGGCTGGAGATCTCTAATTTGCTACCACTGTAATTGTAAACATTTGCTGAAAGGGGTTTACATATGATAACAGTCTTGATTCCTCCGAGCTGCCAGTCTTGCCAAGCTAATATCTCACAGATCTTTTTTCTTGATTATTATAATATTGGTTAATATAGTCCATAATTTCTTGCATTTCTTTTAGTTTGCATTACTGTTTCTTAGTGCATGCAGTCACTTTCTTAAACCAATACTATCTGCAGAGCTGACTAAGAGTTAGGTCAAATGCTATCCTATTCTAAAACCAGCTCTGATCATCAAAAAGGCTGTAGCACTGCAAAAATCTGCAGGATAGTCTGTGATCAATGCGAGGTGTCCTGCCTCACTCCAGCTTTGTCTCATTCTCATCAGCAGTCTTTGATTTCTATAATAATATATTAATTTCAGTGCAGCCGATGAGCTACATCCTACAGATATGGATCAAAGAGCAGCTGACCCAGTCATCACTTCACCCTTTTTTTTGAAGCACTGCCACATTTATATGACTTCCTTCCTTCTGTGGATTTCAGTCACGGTGTGCAGTCAAAATAGTTGATGTGTTTATCACTAGAAGGCCTACCATTTTGAAAAATTGCAAAAAATATTTCCACAGAGCAGAAAAATACAAAATACCAGGAAAAACATGGTCTTTACAAAAATGTGCATGAATTTCAAACTTCCTGTAAGCAGTCAAGTGGAGAGGCGGCTTTTGTTTTTAGGAATGCAACTTTAAGTGGTAAATGGTCTTGTACTTAAGCGCTTTTCTACACTTCAGTGTACTCAAAGCACTTTGACACTATTCAACACATTCACCCATTCGCTCCCACAAACGCTTGCACATTCACACCGGTGACGCAGCACCAGGAGCAACTGGGGGTTCAGTGTCTTGCTCAAGGACACTTCGAAATGTGGACGCCAGATCCAGGACTTAAACCACTACCTTACTTGTTAGGAAATGACCCACTCTACTGCATGTGCCACAGCCACCTTTATAGATTTACACTGCTGCAATTGCACCAATAATGCACCAATTATGAATGTGTTGTCCACTGTGGTATGTTTGTAATATAAAAGAGCACATAAATGTGCCAAACAGATGAATCGGGTGTTCATTGTGACACGTCTGCAATATAAAAAAAAATCATGAATGTGCTGAACGGGTCAATAGGCTGCTGTTTTTGAGGAGTGCAACACTGCTGCAGCGAGCGACTGGTCCAATAACTTCACAGCGGTGTGGACTCTAATGGTTTATACAAGACAATTTAACTGAATCTCAGCAATTGTTTACTTTGAGTCAGCTGCCTGTTGTGGTTGCGGGTATTTTGATGAGTGATGAGGAGAGTATGGGAACGGGCAGAACCGTGGTGCATTCAAGTAACGCCATTTAAACCAGTAAACATGATTGCAACATGTTGCTTTAATTATCACGTCATAAAAAAAAAACTAAACAAGCCCAAGCCCAACAGTGTGACATGATATTGATCCCGTAGCCCGGCCCGGCTTCATAATCAAATGCAGTGCTTTAGTACAAAGGCCGTGATAAATGCTATTTTGCCTTTTTGCTATGAATTCGTCGTCAATACGTTACTATACGAGCAAATGAATGTGCATGAGGCATCTTATGCAGGATAAAAGCTGCAAACAAAATATGTGTATAGAAACAGTATATGTAGGTTATGTGATGCTGTATTTCACATTTATGAGACAATTCACAGTTTTGACTGACTTTGCCTGCTGCTGTCATACTGCTGGTTCTCCTGCTGCTGCTCTGATGATGGGAATCACCCCGGGTTGTAAAATCAACTTGAAATTAAATCTACTTTTAAAAAAGGCTGAAGTTCAGAAAAATGTCTTTGCAAAGAAAAAAAATGTTTCCACATTTTGCGTTGTGAGTTTCCAAATACAAACGCTAACCGCTTTTCTCGTAGCTTTTTTTTTTTTCAGGTTATACAATGTGGCCTCGTTTGCACAGCCGGAAACACATTTTCTCCAATTAGTCATGGTGTGCATGATGTGACTATCAATACAAATCAAAAACAAAGGAAACAAAACAGGTGTGAGTCTGCAGACTGTTGGCTATAGTATCTGTTAACAAGCGTGCAGCAGTTACTTCCTGGTGGAAGTGAGCGTTAAAGTTTCAGGTTGGGGAGGGTGAGTCACCTCCGTGCAACATCACAGAGAGGAATCAGGCGTTTGCTTTGCTCAAGCCAAAACCTTCTTTTCACAGATATAAAGCTACATGGATGAAAAATAAAACTACCCCAGGAATTGTTTAAAGATACAATTAACAAGTAAAAGGTTAAAAACTCATAAAACTCACTACTCTTCCTTAATGGACATTTGATTATAAATCTTTCTGACGTATATTGTGAGAGTTCTGTTTAAACTTTGTGTGGATAATAAACAGACAATCCTGGGATGACCCACAGGTCACACCCTCCCTACCTTTAACATTAAGCTTAACAACTTCCTTTTTAACACATCATCCAGTTAGGATAGTTTAGCCATTAGTTATGCAGTCATGGCGACATCCCGTAATGCACTGAGCACTCTTTACCTTCTCTGCTTCTTATCTTCTTTGTATTAATATACAACATCTTTAACTTATCTCTCCTTTTATCAGATCTTGCTGGATAAAAGCTGCAGCGTGAATGTAGCTGCAATGTTACTCTGTCTTTCCTGTCCTCTCCATCCCAGCCAGTCGAGGCAGGTGGCTGCCCTCCTTGAGCCGGGTTCTGCCGGAGGTTTTGTTTTCAAAGGAAGTCAGGTCCAAAGTTGCTGATAATAAGCAGACCTGGCAACACTGGTTTCAGTGTCAGATTCAGTCATCACCATCTCTAGAAACAGTCTCCAGGCAGGACCTTCATGCTGACTTTTAAAGGGCTTCTGGAACCATCTGAACTGGTTTCCATGACAACCCTCAGTCCAGCTTCAAACTTCAGTAAGTTCTGGCCTTGTGCGGGAAATTTACAGCATTTTGCTCAGCAAACGGTAAGAAACTCATTTGTTTCACTTTGAATGATGTGGCACCAAAGCTCAGACGGAAGATTGTTCCTGAACATGGTTCCTACTGGATGAAGCTTTGCTTCACTGGATTAACTGGTTAACTTACTTTCTAAAGATTTCTTCTCTAAACTTTGTGTCTTTGTTTTTCACAGCCGACTAAAAGATGAAGGAGGAAGAGGACATACTGTCCATTTTAGACATCGAACTGGCTGGTAAGTAGAAGTAAGTCGACTGCAGGTTGTTTTTATTCAACATGAGGCACTAAAATCCCAGTCAGTTCATTTAAAACAGCTCTTAAACTTTTCTGGAGTTTGATGAATTGAAACAAAACAAAAAGGTTTTTAAATAACAAAATTGCATTTTCTAAATGTCATATATTTCTTATCAACCCTTCTGTGGTCCTCATGGTAACACCATCTGTTTATAAATGCAATACCCTGTTTAAATAAATCCTTTCTGTCCGTGTAGTGGTTACCTTGGTAACAATAGGTCCATTCTTCTGTCATCTCTCTGTAGAATCAAGCCAATGATACTCCAGAAAGGCCCCTTCATGGGGAGAAATTAAAGATCCACCAGCACATCCACAGTGGAGAAAAACAATACACCTGTCACCTGTGTAGGAGGAGCTTCACACAATCCTCAAATTTAAAGGTCCACCAGAATCTCCACCTGAAAGAAACTCTTCCTCTCCCAGCTTCATCATCATAAAATATTCTTTAATAAATTTCTTTGCATGCAGTTTGTCGAGTGTTGTGATGATTTTGCGCCAAACAGACAGATGTGTTACCATGTTAGCATGTTCAGGAAGGGTCTGTGTGTTCATCACTGAAGTTGAACTTGGTTGCCATGGGGATATGCAGCCGATGATCATGTATAACGGACATGTTTATTACAGGATAATACTAATCTGAGATGAGTTTAGTGACCTCATAGTAAATTTCTCCTGTATTTACCAGACTGAGATTGGAAATGTCTTTTCTGACAAGATGGCAGCATGATCACAGGTTTATAATAAACCATAAAACAAGCAGAAAAGGTGGATAAACTGTGTCGATGGCTAGAAGCTCAATTTGAACAAAACAGATTTTTTAAAATAATTTAATAATTACACATCTTTTGCAAATCCTGCCTTTATTATTAGCAACTCTTTCTAATTGCTTTGATTCTTCTGTTTCTGCAGAAATGTATGTTTTACATGATGCAACCAGAACAACCTGATCAGGCTGATTCGCGTATTTATTACAGCCAGCAGGATAAGGGCAGCTAAGTTTATATAAAACCAAAACTTCATGAAAACAAGTTTTATCCAGAAGCAGTGAGGGACTTCATGGCTTTGTGGCCATGAGATCCTTACATCACACTTCCATCACACTGCTTCTGTGCGACAACGTCCTCAACAGCAGCAGGTCTCCACAGAAAAAGCAGTGCCCATGACATGACTGTAAAAGGGAAATGCCTGAAAAGGATAAAGTTTCTTTCTATCCAGTCGCAAGATTTTGAAGATTTTGGAAGATTTTTTGTCCTGCTTTTCAGGTGATTGAAGCCCCATGCGTTTACATGTGTGTACATTTGTGCTTGGGTGGGTCTTCCCACCTGTATTTGCACATGTCTGTTTTGGTTCATCAGCAGGAAACTCCACCATGTGCAATACAAAAAGAAAGTAGAGAGAAATATCATGCTGTGGTTTAAATTAGATAACATCAGACTATACAGCTTTTAATACAAAGACAAATTAAAAACCTGTCCTATAGAGACCTTAAATGATCATGCTTTGGTCTTTTAGCCAAGCGCTGGATCTTGCAGATGATAAATGCAGCATTGGAATATGAAGAATGTGGTAATCCATCTCCTAATATGAATATATTCATAAGTGAACATCGAAGGAAGCTGGAATTTAAAAAGATTAAATCACAAACCAAGACAAATTGCAGTTAGATTTAGATTTTCTTTTAATCTAAAACTGTTCAGTCCCTATAAATGTTCCTGGATTTTAAAAGTTATTAATTATCTAAGCATGATACCATTTAAACTAATATAGAATATTAAAATAATAAAAACAAAATCTTTTTAAGATGAAACAGTGATTTAATACGTTAAAAAGTACTTGTGTTAATTGGGAAAGCTCATTTTGGTACAGAAAGATGGAGAAAGTATGTGTCACTATTTTAGACAACAACCCAGAAAAAAATTGAGTTCTCTCTTAAAAGTTGCATTTAGAAGAAGCAAATACTATTTAGATTAAAACCAATTTGGGAATTGCACAGAAAAGTTAGCAGCCTTATTTTATGGTTTACATGGATCCACTAAGAATATTCCCATTTTTTAATTAGTAGAAAGAAACCAGTATGCAGCTTCAGTTGTAAGTTCTGGAAACACCCCTCATAGCTTTTTAAAGTATTGACTGCACCTCTGCTGTCCTGCATCATAATCTTGGCTCTGTGCATGTTATCAGTAAAACAGCAGAAGTTAATTGAACGAGTGAGAAAAGTAGGAACATTTTTAGATTTTGTGTTGAAAATTCTATTTTATCATTTCAAATAAAAAAAATCCCTTGAGATTGATACCGACTAAGCTTTCATGAGTCATTGCAGACAGAAAGTAGCATTAAAAAGGTAAGGCTTTTGAAGTTTTTCCAGCAGTGCACGTCTCAAACAATAAACTCAAATTTTGTGGGTTTCTTTATGCACAAGATATCTTGTGCTGAACTACCAGATGTGCCTCTGGTATCATTTCTAAATTAGGAATAAAAGCACATATTTCCAGAAGTATGTCTACCAAATAGTACAGCGGATGCCATTCTTATATCCCTGAGACCAAAACTGATCATTGCAAAGGAGAAAAAAACACTGAATATGTTTTGTGTAGTTTGTTGGGCTTTTTTTTTTCCTAAATAAAATTTGATTTCAAGAATATTATGACTTGGCTAGGTCTTCCTGTCCATCTCTTTATTTTGTCGCCACAGGTTGTTTTTTTTTTTTTTTGTACAATTACCTGTGTGGGAAAAAACAGTGATTGATGTTTGACTGAAGTGATATTTAGACATTTTCCCCTTAATGAAAGTGCTTGGAAAACCTTAAAGATCCATTACAGAAGATGTCTGCCAAGACATCACCCAGGACTTTAAAAAGTCTAACTAATGGCATAAAAGAAGGAGAATTAGAGGCGGTCAGGGCAAGCCATTCATCATATTTCATCTGATTAACCTCAGCTCTCTGATTATGGTTTTACCAGCATCTCAATGACAGATTTAATTTGAATTTATAAAAAACACAGATGATCTGTCATAGCGTAACAATTATGGAGCTATATTTGTGTTTTTATTAAATGAAAGAAAAAAAGAAATCCAAGAGGAAAAAACTTTGAAAGGAAAAAAATATATTTGAAATGAAAAATACATATTTGATAGTAAATCTTTTCACATTGATTGCAAAAAATAATATTTGAGAGCAAAAAAAAGTTTTGAGATAATTATTAATATTTCAAATTTAAAAAATATGTATATAATTTTTTTTAAAGTTATTAATAAACATTTTTTACTCTCAAATATATATTTTCTTTGCTGTCAGGGTGAAAATTTTACTTAATATATAATTTCTTTTCTCTCGAAACTTTACTTCTCGCTCTCAAAACCTAAGTTTTTGCTCTCTGATCATTTTTTTGCTATTGAAGTGAAAATTGTGCAGGAGGCGGGCTCAGGCTGCTATTGGTCAGTCTCAGCCAGACTGACAGCTGGATGGGCCAGCTATTGTATTTTGACAAAAAAGACAATAACTTGCTGCAATAATGATGAGACCACATTATAAGCAAGTAAATATCAGTTGTTGAATATTAGCTAATTAAGTTTAGTTAACTACAAAAATTCATTATGATTGGCCTGTAATAATAGCAAACAAGGATTAACAAAGATTAATCTGCAAAGAGGATTTTGTGGTTGAGGTTTAGGAATCACCATTTCCCCATTCATCTTGCATGCTTCTTGTACCGCTAGCTCTCTCCAGCAAGATTGAGTCTGATGTTACCTGTAGTCCTACTGCTTGCTGTGCCCCATTCTCTTATCCAATCCTCCTCCACTAACGTTGTCACTGCAGCAACCTCAGCAAACTCATCTTAACAAGATTTAGGAGAGTCCAAAGTTAAAAAACAAATCCATAGAGTTACACAGCTAGCGCTAGCAACACAGCTAGCGTGAAAACATCTTCTTGGAAAAATTAAGTAAATGATGATTGTATACAAAAAGATAAAGTCTAACCAGCTACAGTGTAGTGTTTCATTGATGCAATGCATTCCGTAGATCCTTTTAGCCCAGCCTTCAATACTGTTGTTCTCCACAAATTGGTTCTTAAACTTAGCAACCTGAGCCTAGTTAACTCACTGTTCCAGCTGGATCATGGACTTTCTGAGCAATAAACTGCAGAATGTCAGGATGGGAGACCCTACACCATCTACACTCATCCTAAACACAGGCACTCCACAGGGATGTGCTCTTAGCCCTCTCCTCTTCTCACTCTTCACTGCTCTGCCATCCAACCCACCAACACCATGTCAAGATTGCTGATGACACTACGATTATAGGACTGGTCTTAGACAACAATGAGTCAGCCTATATAGAGAAGTTGTCCAGCATCTTGTACAGTGGTGCACTGACAATAACCTGAACTTAGAACACCAAGGAACTGATAATGGACTTCAGAAGATCTAAGCAGATGCAGCAGCTAGCCCTCTGTATAAGAGAAGAGGAGGTACAGAGGGTTAATAGTTTCAAGTTCTTTGGTGTCCGTACATCATTCGACCTCACCTGGACTACTTCCATCACACATCAGGTGGAGAAGGCACAACAGAGACTGTATTTCCACTGGAAACTCAGGAACAATAACCTCCCTAGCCTCTCCTCATAAACTTCTACAGATCAGCCATAGAGCGCATCCTGACCAACTGATTCTTCATTTGCACAGAGAAAAGTTCCACAGCAAGTGGTGAGGGCAGCTGAGTGGACCATAGGGGCACCATCCACATCTACACTTTACACCTCCAAGACATACTGTTCAGATTATTGGCTTGTGGGAAAAAATATAGACTGATTAAAAGCAATAAACCGGAACACAGATTCTATCCACTAGCTATTAATTCCATCGTGCCATCCTCCTGACACAGAAAATTAAAATGTTTTTTATTAACTGTTGTTTTTATTTACTTATGTGATTTTTATGCAGCCCTGCGATGGACTGGTGTCCCGTCCAGATTGTACCCTGCCTCTCGCTCGTTGACTGCTTGGATAGGCTCCAGCCCTGGCCCCGTTAGGGACAAAGCGGGATGGGAATGGGGAGGGATGGATGGATGGATGGATGGATGGATGGATGGATGGATGGATGGATGGATGGATGGATGGATGGATGGATG
>JBAMIG010000004.1:10030132-10041223 GCA_037177335.1 Kiunga ballochi
TTACAGATTACATTTTTTGACATGTAATCAGTAATCTGTAACGGAATACATTTTAAAAGTAACCCTCCCAACACTGACTGCAAACAGTTTTTGTTTCCTGTTTACACAAAAGTTAAGGTTTTATATTTTGCATTTGTTACCTTATGTTACGGAAACAAAAACAAGCAACTAAAGTACGTTCCAAACTGGGACTTTGCCATACCATTGCAACCCTACCATCTCCAAACAACTCTAGATAAATTGAGTTTATAATCAACAATCAATGTATAGCACAGTAGTTTACATTAATTATATCCAAATGGCAGCTAGATAGATCACCACAGTCATTACTTTTCAGTGTTGATGGTCATTCTAGACTTGAAATCAGAAACACAAAAGAAAAAAAGACCTCTCCAACTTTCCTTCTTTGAAAGTGAAAGGGTTGTGTATTTCAAACTGTAACTCTCCTCTCTTCTTATACCGTCTGTGACACTGGAAGATTTCCCATGAAGGGGAAAGTGGCATCATCTCCAAAGGATTTCTCCAACCTTGAAGAATAATTTCCAGAGAGCTACAGACCTCCAAGTGACGTAAAAAAATAAAAAAGAGGATAAAACTCACTGGGCTACATACATTCAGGTGAAGACAGAAACAGTGATTTGGTAAGGCAGCTGCAACAATGTTTGTCACTTTACACTGTATGAGTTTAGGAAACACACAGTCAGCATCAGGACTACAAAAGGCCTCATAGCAGAGACTATGAGGAGTGTGCAGAAAAAGAGTGCAGCATCAGGGGACGTAATTAATCAATTCTTGCAGGGAAGGTCAAACACAGAAGATGCCATAGGGTAATGTGCTTCAAATGCAAGCTTGTGATGACAGGTGGGTGAGTGTATTCAAGAAGTATATGTCCCAGACATCAGGGAAAGAAAGTTCATAAAGTACTACAGAGACTATAAGAGAGCATAAGAATGAGAAACTTTTTAAAGATAAAGTCAGAATAATCCCAAGAAAAAGGCTGGTTTGTTCTAATAATAAATCAGAATAGAATCATTTGATAATTATTTATTTATTAAGTGGATTATTTATTAATTAAAACTGGGATAAAATTGAAATTTAATTTAAATTAATCACAGTTGTTGCCCGTTCCCCTCTCCCATCGCAATGTCAGACCCATTTTCCCTTCTCCAGTCTTCCCTTCTTCTCCTTGTCTGATAAAGGTGAAGTAATACGCTAGTGTCAAGCTGCTGCTTCATATCAATAATAAAAATTAAAACAAAAATGGTGCTTTGTTATGTTTTAACCAAAGAGCTAAATAAATCAATACAAGACAGACATCACGACCACAACCGGAAGAAGACCAGACATATGCATATTAAACATACGTCACACACATCACATCTGCCCTCGGCCCAATCAGAACCCTTCAGATTTCCCTAAAAGTGTTTTTCTTTCCAGAATGACCATTTCCATGTAAGTGCTGTTCCTATCTATTAATGCTCATTTTCCTATTAAACATCATAACTGTGGCGGTTATACTGCTTTTCTAATTACTCACATAATCACATAAACATGGAATCATTAAGCAAACAAGAAACATCCATGGGATTCTTATGAGCTATTTGCCTGGTTAAATTGTATTATTCAAGGAACATTTTTATATGTCTAAAATCCTGAAAGTGAAGATCTGCTCCTTCACACCCTCATTCGCTGGAGTTTTGTCTTTTTACTCTGCAAGATTTCATCATTTTTGTTTTCTTTCACTGTCAAATATGCATGATTCTAAAATCTCCTTTTTTACTCTGGTCCAATGGTCTTTTCGACTGTATCTTCTCGAGCCAATCAGTCTGATCCTTGTGCTCTAAATCTCTCTTTTCTGCTGTCATTTTATCAGCTGGGTGACTTTAGAGTAACCCTTGATGCCACAGGGGCTCATTAGAAGTCTCTGCCACATCCCAACGCCACTCAACAAGCAACACTGTCTAAAATCCCTTTTTTCATTCATGTGGCTCCTTTGCTGAGATGATTCTAAACAAAAATATTATTATTTATTTAGAATTATTAATATTTTGTGAATTCCTTATCAAAATCAATCAATTATGCCCCCCTTTCATTTCATTTCTCTTAATGGAAATCCCTCCCAATATGTTTTTAATGTAAGTATGGAACCAAATTTGCAGCTACTAAAATCACTAACACATTTTCTGATTGTTTCAGACTCATTTGTGTGCCTCATTCATGTTTGTACAACCCCTACAAATCAGGAGGTACAGAGGAAGTGACAGATATTTAATAGAATAATGTGATAGCAGACTAACCTCACCCAAGTGGCTTCAACACAGACAGGGGATACATTATTTCTCCATCTTGAGGAAAAGAATGATAAGCTGCTATACTAGCAGTCATCCCCTGCAGTGGCTTATTTTTTCCACCCCAACACACCAGCATAGCAGAGATATTACAGAACCAAGCAGCAAAGCAGTGTTATTCAAACACATAATATTGAGTTGGAATGAAAACAATCATCTTCTCAAAGATTCTCAAAAAACATTGAGTGTGAATGGGTAAGCGTGGAGCGCTCTATGCAGGTAAGCTTTCACATAAAGATGCCTACTTTTAACATAAAAAGGACAGTGACAGAGAGTTGGCATGTTTCAAATGCAGCAGATGCACTTGGTGACAAAATAATACAGCAGGAAACAAAACCTATAAAAAGATGCATATTTGAGTCGCCGCACAAGTTTTAAGCTAAACCCCAGCAGGGCATGGCATGGATGAAGTATCAAATAATAAAATCTAAATATTCTCAATAGTTTTTAAAACAAGCTAAGCATTATTTAAATAAAAAATAAGATCCCTTTTATAAAAGACTATTTTTATAGCATTTAATGATTTGCAGGGTGAGCAGTGTTTGCTAATGCAACTCATCCAACTTCATATTCTGTCACTGATTTTCCAAAATTTAAAGTGAGGAGCTTTCTCATCTCCCTTTATACATTTATCTTTCATTAGCAAAAGTCTCCCGTTACAGGCAACCATTTCTAAATCTTAAAAACAGAGCCAAGGAATAAATAAAAAGAAGAGTTACTGAGGAATAGTCTCCTCCAAGGGTACTTAAATTACTGAAAGGTTTAACTGGACTTAATGAACTGTGACGTTAAATTACTCACTATGCCAATTTAAAATTAGTTCATCCCAAAATACTGTTATGATTACCACTTTTTTAAAAAAAATATATCAGCTAATTACATTTAATAGCATTCCAAATGCACAAGAACAGTGCCAACCTCTGCAGACAACCCTGGCTCGTTTTATTGCCTTAATGAATGAGCAGTTATCCAGCAAACAATTATCCTGCCTCCACAGCATCTGACACACAGACACTCAAAACAAACTAAATTCTACCTAAAGAAGTGAAACATCATACGCTCACCATTAAAAACAGATATAAGAAGTGTGTTGCAAGTGCACATTGTTGGTATTGTGCTGACTAAGTCTGCCTGTTGAATAGTGGTAAGACCCCTGCTGCCTGACTTGTTTTTTTAGAGCAGGCAGCAATGTTTCAGCTTATTTCTTAAATATAAAAATCCCTCTCTCTAATGATTCATTAGATGTTCAATACTGACATTTCTAAAAAAAATAAATAATTTTATATAATATTCATTCTTTTGTCTTTATTCAGCTACATTTTGAGGATTTATTATGTGAATAAAGAAGCTGCTAGAACAACACCATCACTTTATAATAAATGAGGGGAAATTAGTAACTGCTGAACAGAGATTAATAGAGGGTTGATCTTGTAATACAGCTATTTTGCACATATTGACTTTACTTGGGTGGCCTCCTCATGTATACTGACCACTGCCTGGGATGAGTTTGACTTTTTCATATTCAGTTTTATCTGGTCTGAATGAATAAGCACGGAAAATGAGCTGTGCATGAAAAACACAATCCTTCTTCCTCATCCATTGTGAGATGGACATACTAATCACACATGCACAGCAGGGCAGCGGTGAGATGATCTTAACTAAAACACAAGCTTCCCTTTCAGGCAAAATTAGACCAGTGGTATCCTGTGGCAGTGCATCATATAACAAGTATCAAGTGCTGCCTCTTTACGACCACGAAGAACACAGACTGTTGACATATTTCCTGAACAAGCTGCACATTTTTTTGTGTTAAAAACCAAACTAATGCACCATAGAAGAAGAGTGGCAGGAAAGGAGCCCGTATGCACCTTTATGGAGTGACTATACTTAATTAAAACAAATGCATTTTTTAGAAGCATATTAACAACATAACACAGTCAGAGCATCATAGAGCACCAGCTGGTAACCAGTCCGTAACTTGGGGGACGTTGTGAAAAATATACAAAAAATAGGATACAATGATTTGCAAATCCTGCAATCCTGAACTAGGAATGGTGGACTAAAAAATGAACGAATAAATTTCAGCACTGGCCCTGCGAGAGACTGGCACTGTTGATAGTGCTGCAGAACAAGCAACCTGCATAGCCATGGTTGATTCCCAACAGCAATATGTTGCACCAGCAAGACAAGAGCACAAACTGATGAGCTTGTGGGCCTTTAACTACAGATCACAGTCGGATCAGGCATTTCAACGATGCACTGCTTTACAGACAGAGCTGCAAGAGTCTGCTCCAATATCCAACACAAACCTTAAAGCTCATCTAAAAATGCACAAGATACTACATCCTTTCCAGGAATCAAGCTAATTCAGCACTTTTATTTCAATGTACAGTGACTATGAAACCAAGGTGTCAATAAAAGCATTCAGTCAGCCGAGTCAGTGCTGTGGTATGGATCACGACCGTTCATCTTCCAAATCAGGTTTATTTCTTCTACTCATGCTCACCTTTTTTATATACATGTTAAATAACCGAAATCCACATAAGTGCCGACCTGTTACAACATCAATAACAAATTTTCTGTTTTACGAGTCCTCGATCCTCTGCTTTTGGATTTTGCATTTCAAAATGAGAAATTAGCATCCATGCTGGCTGCTAAATGCTAATGCTTTTATGTAAATAAAGATTGCTCTAATAATGGAAAAGCAAAATGACAATTATTGCAAATCAAGTTTTTCAATAAACCTCATTTTGAAGAGTGCAACCCTCCCATGTGCCCTACACACACATGCATACACACATAGGCAAAACAGCTGATGACACATGATTAGCTTTAGATTAGATTACGCTAACACAGTCAGGAAAAAGGTCCATGTTATACGTTAGTGCTTTCTATTGAAGCTCTCTATGAGACTCTAAGGCTTCACACATGAGCACTGACTAACATATCAGCAGCTGATTTTGTCTGCTCCAGCCTTCCCGGCCTTGTTTCACTCTGTCAAACACAGGTAGCACCATGTAGCAGTACAAGTTGGGTTAACTGGGAAATTAAGACAAAGCAGAAGCTCTTCGTCTTATATAATACTCATTTACAAAGAAATGTCTTCACCCTGACATATCCAAAAAAATCATTGAAACATTGACAGGAAAAAAAAATTACCAGCTCTGTTTCACTTTACTTTACACACTTTACTTTAAATGCTTTTTACTGAAAAAGTGCCTCGGGTTTATTGAACCAAAACCAATTTCCCCGAGTAAAATGCTTCTTTTTGTTCCTCGATATAATGCGAGCTAAACTAGATAATGAGTTGACATTTAATTTCAAGCCATTCTTTCACATTTTGAAATCTTGTTTCTAACTTGTTACAAAAAAGAACCACATTGTTGCCAATTTACTTCCCTCACACTATTATTCCATTAAAAACAGATTAAACAAGGAACACTCAGAGAGCACAGACCTCCATAAAGCCAGTGAAACCTTTTTCTGTTTTTTCTTTTTTTTTGTTCTGTGGACATCATTTTTTTAGTAAGATCATTTTGCCTTGGCACTTTTATTGTCCCTCAATAAATCCAGGTGGTGTTCCCAATCACCTCCTAAATAGAATCATTTGTTTCTTTATCTATCTCTGAGCTTCCCTGGAAGTTTAATCCCAATCTGTTCATACATTTTCACGGTTTATTACTAACAGACAAACGACGCTGCCTAATACAAGTTCAATATTGCAGAACTTTGTTCTGAATTGAGCCTAAATGTTTATCTCATCAGTCAGTATGATCCCCTTTTGACTTGAATCTGGTGATTATTTAAAAACCTCCTCACACATCCCTCGTGTTGTTCTGCTGTCACTAGCTTTCTAACTTTTTCTGGTAGTCCTCCTTGCACTAACAAACAATAAACAAGTCTATCGACTGTTTTGGGTGATACTGGAGACTTTTGAAGAGTAATGTGAAACCATGTAATGCTTTCTCTTTACCTTTAGCTGCTGCGTAAGTCCCTCTACCGTCCAAAAGACACGCAAGAAGCTTGTTCCTGTTGCAGCATCCAGATTCAAGCTGCAGCCAGACCAGAAGGCAATCCATAATGACCTGACTCAATTTGACACTGGGTCATCACACCCCGGTAAACTATCAGATATTACTGAGTGTGGATAAAAACATGTATTAATAAATCAAAAGCACTGTAACGTGCTGAAAACTCTAAACTGGAGTACAGTATGAGCTGGTAAAGTACTGAAAAGTACATTTTAACTTTAGATCTGTTCAGTGTTGCCCTGAGATAGTTTCTGTTTCTTTATCTGCTGATGATGGGAGCTGAAGTACCCGGACAGAACCCCCCACACACACACTACTTTAAAAATAATGGGCCCCATTTTCCCCAGTCAACGGGCAAGAGGCAGTGTACAGCCTGGACGGGACGCCAGTCCATCGCAGGGCTAATACACAGAGACGAACAACCATACACACTCACTCTCACCTCTTTGGGCAAGTTAGAGTCTCCAATCAGCCTATCCACAAGGTGCATGTCTTTGGACTGTTGGAGGAAGCCGGAGTACCCGGAGAGAACCCACACTAACACGGGGAGAACATGCAAACTCCACACAGAAACGCTCCCGGTTAGAGCCCCACTCACACCGAGGCTCGAACCGGCAACCTCCTTGCTGTGAGGCCACAGTGATAACCAACTGCACCACCTTGCTGCCCTGTAGCTGATTTCACTTATCTTTTTTGTTCAGGTAAAAATGATCTGGAGAAATATTCCACATGTTGGTCTGAAATTTGCCACAGACATCCCACAGAGACTATTCTTTTATACATGACCAACTATCTTTTTCCACGGTACTGTAACTGTATTTGAAAACCAACTAAATAAACATTTTATGTTTAAGAAAAGTAGATAATACCGCAGTCACGGTTGCTATTTTTAAGGAAAATGATCAATGAACTCCAAAGAGAGCCCCTCTTTAAGATGTGTTAATTACTCCTGGCTAAGATAAAACTGATGAGAATAATGTTTCTTAACAAGGCTAATGCATCTCATTTAACAGGAGGAGATGACAGCAGAGCGCATGTAGTAGCAGGATCAACAATCATCAAAGCACAAAAATAGCACTGCTGTACTTCATAACAGCTTGCTCTTCTTTTTATATTTATTCTCTTTAATAGCTGTAAAGGGATTAAGAAAAAAAAGAAACCACTCATATTAAAATGTACGAGTACAAGATCTCAAATATTTATCCCCCAAGAGAAATAACTTTGTACAAATCATTCAAAAGTTTTAAAATCTTACAAAAACACAAGGAATATTTGTTTGTCACACAGGACTGACGGCATGATTTGCTTAGCAGAATGAAACATATGAACAACTCCAACCAAGATGATAGGTGAGAGCAGCACAACATAGCCTGACAGATAAATATCTGAGCTGCAGAGACCCTCTCAGAGATGTGTCTGTTTTCTGTCTTACATTTATAAATGATAACTATGGAAACCAGAGTAATTCTTCTTGCCACCACCTTCTGAAACATAATTACACACTCACAAAGGTCCACTCAAATCTTTTGCCACTGCCATTAACTTGTCAGCTATTTCACCGTGCCCATGGCTATAAAGAAGAATCAGCTCACATGTAGATTTATCTTCTCCATAAGTCCCCTTTCTGAGTGTCCCATTCACTTTCTTTCTTACTGTGTATCTCTATATCCTTCTCTGATTTCTGCAGGGATATCTGCTGTTACCATGGTCACCGAGCAACAGTACTGCAGTTAAATGAAACCAGTAATAGCATGGTGAAAGGAAGAAGGAGCTGAAGCCCTACAGCAGACATATCAATACAGATCAAAACTCTTACAGGCAATTTTTTTTAAAAAGGATAAAAAAAAATTACACAGCTAACACACAACTCATGCAACTGTGGGACAAACTATTTTCTACTGTACATGCACCTAATCATCCTATATTACAGAGAAAAATCTTTGAAACAAGCATTTGTATTTATTTCCCCATGTGGCCGAGTAGCAGCCAGGAACAATGACAGCATGAGATGCAAATTAGAAAAAGGTTGCTGGTGTGCTAGAAATTATTCCACAAGCTGCTTCTGCCGAGAGCAATGATTCTAGTACTGCCCATTTAGAAATACATCGCCAGTTATACATTTGACAGGAACTGAAATAATACATCCAAATATACTAAGCAGCCTCAAGGAAAATAGGTTAGCAAATTGTTTAAAACATCACCATGTTGCTAATAAATGAAACCCTTTTCATGACAGAGGCATCCTGTTCTAATATGCCTGCATAGGAAACACATGGTTCACAGTTCATGAGGTGGAGTCCATCAGCAGTGCTTAAACCTGAATGGATTATTTGGTTTTAGGCATTCATCAATTATTAATTCATGCCAGTACGAGCTGGTTGGTTGTGCAGAGTTTCAGGGAAGTTGGACATGTTTTTAAAGCAGGTAGTATTAAACAAAGATGTACTGCTCAATTTTTGCAGTTAAACAAAGTTAACATTATAAGATAATGATGACAGAAAAGCTGATTATACAATTAACTTTTTAACTTGTTGAATAAAGCTAATTTTATTTCCATAAGTCATGTTAGAAATATGCTCAAAAAGAGGGGTAAATCTATAATAAAATATCAATCAAGGTAGGATGGGTACACTTTGACTAGATACATCTCTTTTACAAAACCTAAGAATTATCTTGCTCAGTTACTAAAATAAAACAGATAGCAAACAGTTTTTCTGATACTTAGACAACATATCCCCCTAAAAAACCTCATTATGTTTGGCACAATCTGGCTGGTTATTTTAAAACTCCATTCATTTAGAAAGCACGCTGCAGCTGCATGTGCAAACACATGTAATAAGATATAATCAAAGAATAAAGACAAAAAAAGAGACAGAGTAAAAGAAAAGATGAGTAGACTGTGTTTTACTTTCAGGAAGGCTCACAGGACAGGTAAGATGCAAGATGGTTGCAGAATCAGCCATTCAAATATTTTTTTCCATACAAATATTCAAATTGAAATGCAAAAACAAAAGTGCTTTTTCATTTTCAGAACATAGCTGCCTTTTTGATGAAATAAACAATAAATCATCCAAACTGCATTTTCATTTTCACCTTCAAGACTGCTCGACAACAAAAAAGAACAAAGTAATGCTAAATTAAATCTGAATTGGCAATTCCAAGCTGTGCAGGAGTCGTTAGTGGCCCCTCTGCTTCTTCAGCCCCCTGTCTGCTTTGCAAAGTGGAGCTTTGTACAACTGTTTGGGTAGAAAATTTCAATCATTAATTGCGATTTGCAGTCAAATGTCTCACTGTAGCATATGGTCCTAGACTGCATATTTATCCAATAGACTGCGATGTGATATCTCACAGAAGGTCCGACTTGGACTCCATGCAGAAATTTGCTTAAATCAAAAAGATGAATATTGTTATGAAGCTGCAGCATCAATATAGTATCGCTAGCCATCTAGCTCTCTTTGTCCTTTTAAAATTTTATGATATAGCTCTTCAAATGTTTGCCGTTTGCTGCAACAGTTTATACTGTATTTCAGACCTCCTGTGCCTCAAAAATCACCTTTCATTTTCTGTAGTTACCGTTAGCAATAATTTATTTAGACTAAACCCAATTTGGTAGCTATGAAAGCTAAGTGTATGCTAACCACACATCATCATTTGGAGAGCATCCCGACTCTTGCAAAACTTTAATCCATGTTCTGAACATTATCTAATAATTGGCACATTCCCCTAGTGAGAATGGGTCTGCAATCTCTTCCCCCACCATGACAGCATAATGCATTGCTATGCACATGGCTTTGAACTTATCTTCATCCCCCAACTAAATTCTAAGTTGCCTCTCACCCCTCTGAATGAAAATGTGGTTCATCACATTTCTTTATATCGTTTGCCTATTCCATCACAGTATGTACGGTAATGTAAAGACTTACTGGTCTGTTTATTATACGTTTACCTGAAATAGCGCATTGAGAAAGGTATCATTATCATATAAATTGATGCTCAGCTCTCACCAAGTATGAACTTTTTTTTGTCTCTAAAGATTACATTGTGTTTCACACATTTTGTAGAACAATTATGCTTATGGATGTCATGGTTTATCAAACACGTTTGCGCCGACTTTGCACATTTAAAAAATGCATTCACAGACATAAGCGCGTGCAATCCAAGCTTACTGGCAGGATAAGGAGATGGGTTCCCTAGATCTCCTAATCTTATACACTGGATAGCACTACACCAGCACTCCTGCACATAAGGACTGTGTACACTGGATTTTCCAGATTGGTAACAAAACAGTAGATGCAGCAAGTTATGCATGGCACAGTTTGGGGGCAGCAGGAGGTAAACATCAGGCTTTTTCCCCAGCTTACCAAACCAGTAGCTCCAAGCATCAACAATGCCTCAATAGACTATATTTGTGACCTGCTGATTGCAGCAACACTGCAGGCTCTTTTCAACTGACAATACATTTTTCTTCTTGATGACTTTAGCTTTGAGCTTTTAGAATTTTTTCCAGCATCATAGTTAAGATAAAATTTTCTGGATGTGGACATATTTAGTTACTATAATTAAATATTTCTTTATGAAGGGTAGTAAAAAAGCACTATATCAACAAGGAATGCACAATATTAGGGGCGGCTGTGGCGCATGTAGTAGAGTGGGTCAATTCGTAACCAGTGAGTTAGTGGTTCAAGTCCCGGCTCTGGCGTCCACATGCCGAA
>JBAMIG010000004.1:10065077-10078043 GCA_037177335.1 Kiunga ballochi
GGAGTCTATTTGTTCATTCATTCATTATGTGGAGCGCTTAGTCCAATAAAGGGTCGTGGGTAGCTGAAGTCTATCCCAGCGATCATTAGGTGAAAGACGGGGTACACACTGGCAATTTTTGTGAAGGTCACGCAAAGATTGTCAGCATGAATCCAATCCAGGAAAAGGAATGGAATTTGAGGAATGTGTTAGGATGTTAGGAAGCAGTTACCAAGCTGCAACAGAAAGGAGTAAATGACCTTGTTTTAAAAGGTGGAGTCATTTTTAAGAGAGATAATGATAAGCCACATTTTACCGTACACAAGATGTCCTTGGTGCAAACACTATGATGAAATGATTGAAACTGGTGATGTCTGAAAAACTATTCAATAAGGGAACGAGTATTTAGATACTAGGGTAATAACCAAGTTAATAACACGTACGATTGTAAATACAAAAACAGGCAAGAATATGGGAAGACGGTATTCATTGAAGGATTTTGACATCTTGACAATGGAGTCCAAATGAGAGAGAACATATATCTTTGTATCTAAGCCTACTCTCTGTCTCATTGTGCTTTTACAGCTTATCCAAGTACTATTTGGTTGCAAATGCACCCTCAAAGTGAATCGCTGATTCTCAGTAAACTTTTGACAAGGCCTATTACACAGATGGATAGCTGTTCTCATGGGGGAAACAGAGGCCAGATGCAATGAGCCGTGTTTCCTGTCAAGTGTCCCTCACCAGCAAAACCCTGTTAAAGACACTCCAGGCGACTCAAGTCTAATGAGGTGCCAGCTTTCCAATAGGAAATGCCACGTTACAAAATGCTTTTACTTAATCACAGCTCTGATGATCTAAAATGCAGGAAAATATGTGGTAAGATGGTGCAGGGCAAAAATGTCATCAGAGAGCATCATATAAGAGATGTTTAAGGAGCCAGGATCATTATCATCACAGCTCTTTTCACTGTTACTGAGGTGTTCTTCAAATTGCCTATGCAATATCTAAAAGATTACGTAATGCTAATACATAGTCGTCCATATTAGACTCCCATCATGCAAAGTGTGCAAAGTGCTGAAAGACCAAACCAACCAAGCAAAACCGTTTGTGTTATGTTTTTTTTCTTTTCACTCTGGATTATTTTTCCATCTTCTAGATTCTCCAGTGTCTGTAGGCACACTGTTGTTGTTTTTTTTAAAGACAAGACTTGCAATAACTTAATAGAGTTCCTGACTTTGATTTTTCCTGACCATAATGTGACACAAGCCTTGCTGACACACCGTCAGAATGGCAAGCTCCAAGATGCTGTGTAAGACAACCAGCTCTGCAGATGAACAGCTGACACACCACAAATCAAAAGTGACGACAAAAGCAGTAACATATCACGAATACATCCAAGAGGAGATTCAAGGAACCAGTCTATTGTTTCAGTCAGTGGACTTAGAAAATATTAGCTCTCTGGAGGCACAAGACATCAAGCAGATGTCCGGATGCTGCAAAAACGGTCATCTTAATATGCACAACTGAGGTTCTCTTTTTTGGGAAGTGCACTGAGTAAGAGGTGAGAGAGTAGGCTGTGTATGTGTGTGTGTATGTGTGTGTCGGGGGTAGGAATCAAATCCTTTCCATAAATCATGGAACTCTTGGCAACATTTAGTGTGATGGTGCATGGGAAAGTGGTGTTAGCCTAAGCATAATAATGCATTATCAGAAGAGATAAATTTAGTATCATATTCAGGCCAACTCCTTAAGCTATTAAAAATTAATAGTATCCCATTATGCAGTGCAAAGTTAGTATCTGTAGCAGTAGAATAGTGCAGTTACATCCTTGATAATATAATAATCATCAGCTAAGTTAATGAACCTCTGCCAATGTGCAATAAATGCAATGAAACTGAAGCGGAAAACGATGCAAATCAAGAACTGAATTTAGACTCCTTGTTCAATCCTGCTTTCTAAATATAATTACATCTCTTTTCAACACTGTAATGGTTCTAATGCTCTAAATCTCTGACACTGCAGCCATGCAGAAAAACGGATTCCTCACATCTTCATCAAATCTGATTAGAACAAGCTTCAGCGAGGGAGAAAGGGGGAGAACGAGGGAGAACAAGAGAGAAAGAGGGTGAAAGAGGGAAAAAGAAGGAGAAAGAGAGAAAAAGAGGGAGAAAGAGAGTGAAAGAGGGAGAAATAGTCAGAAAGAGGGTGAAAGAGGGTGAAAGAGAGAGAAAGAGGGAGAACGAGGGAAAAAGAGGGTAAAAGAGAAAGAGGAAAAAAGAGAGTGAAAGAGGGAGAAAGGAAAAAAGAGGGTGTGGGGGAAGAAATAATCAGAAAGAGGTTGAAAGAGGGTGAAATAGTCAGAAAGAGGGTGAAAGAGAGAGAAATCGGGTGAATGAGGAAGAGTGAGAAATAGTCAGAAAGAGAGATAAAGAGTGAAGCTTTAAAAAAACGTTTTTTTCTCTTCCTTTTGCTCTGAAGCCAGGAGGCAGGATTTGAAGTATAATGTGAACGATGGGGCAGAGGAAAGCGGATGAGACCAAGTTGTTGCTGACTGAATGGAAACCAGCAGAGACAGGAATAACTTTGATCCAGAGAACATAACTAGTGTTTAATTATGTTATATGTTTAGTAAAAAAAAAACAAAAATAAGAAGACAAAACAAGCATCTACTCCAACTAATTCTTTTTTTTTACATCCCATTGCTTTAGCATGGGACAGAAAAAACAAATGAACAATGCACTTTATCTCCTAAACCTCTGTAATTTTTAAAGTACTTGTACATCTCTACAGTTTGAATGATGAAGGACTTTGCTTGCTGGTGGATTCAGAATACGAACAGGAAAATTACAATGATTTTGTCTGGACAGGACAAAAGAAAAGTGCTCTTACATTTAGCAAATACTGATGCCCTGTTGAGCATGGTTTTAGACTCACTGCGGCTCATTTATTATGTGACTGGAGATCTTAAACATGAATGGAGAGCAAAGAGCAAAGAGACAAAGAAGCCCTCTCTGCCCAGGCAGAAAAACAGATGACATGTGGATGAGAAGAAAGGTTTACTGAATGGGTTGAGGGTTAAGAGAGTGAGCGGCTGACCAGCTGCCAGAACAGAAAAGATGAGGCAGTGCGACAGATGTGGTAAACAAAGCTGTAGCTGGCTCAATACAAGCCTGCCAGGAAGTACTATAATCAAATGCATTTGTTGCATCGGTGCGGTGCTTCTCCAGACAACCCTGCCTTGTTTACAGCTTTTGCACCACAGATTATCGCTCTACTCTACCAGAGCAGATATGGAGAGCAGCATAAATTAGATGTTACATGAATGTTATATAAACTTCCTGCAATACACAGTAAGCCAGGGGTGTCCGAAGTCGGTCCTCGAGGGCCACAATCCTGCAGGTTTTCTATGTATCTTTGGTTCTAACATTATCAACATTTTTTTTTAGATCTGAACTTCAGCTCTCTCAAAATAATCTTCATGAGATATTAAAAGTTTAACTTATTTCTGTCCTGTCTTTGAACATTTCAGTCACTGATGGAAAATCACTCCACGCAGTTTGAACTGAAAGTCACTGTCAGACGATGCTTTTTCTTTGTTTTTCATCATATTCCCACTGCAATGCTGTCATTGGTGGGGACCCTGTTAAACTGCAGAGTTCTGTGTGAAAATGTAATACAGCGGATGTGATTCTAAGGTTGAAGAGATTCACATCCTGTTAATTAAGCCTAAATGTAAGTTAGTGAAGGCCTTTAAATGTTTGTGTTGATGCCATCACCTCCAACCTCCAACTGTCTTTCAGAAACAGTATGATTCTCAGATAAGATACTATACACACTATTCTGTCATTTTCATTTTGTTGCCATTTTCTTCTGTTACATTCAGATCAAAGACCCCAATGAGCACTCTGGAGCATTCAAAGAGCCCGTGTCAGTTTGAGTGCCTTTAAATGCATACATGCAGGAGAAAATCAATTTCCATATTATATCCATCTGGATGTGTCAGTTTGGCTGAAAAACAGGATTTAATACAACCTTATAGCATGGATTATATGGAAATCTTCATTTCATGTCTGTGTGCAAAACAAAACCCTGTTAATAAACTGTTAAATTCAGGATTGCCTGCAGCGAGATCTTCATCACCTATGACCTTTCACCATGCCTACAAGTTTTATGCATCACAGATCTCCATGTTAAAACATCTCTGTGATTAAAATGCTGAAACAAATCCTTTTCATGTCCAGACCAATAATAGCGACTGACGGTTCACCACCTGAACTGTCTTAGCAATTAATATGACATGCATCTGCATAATGTATGACAGCCTAAAATGCTGACTTATCACTCATACTAAGGAGGTTAATTAAGAAGACACTACTGTACATCTTTTTCTAAGTCTACTATTGAGTGTGTCCAGAAAAACTTTACGTAATTCTTTTATAGTTAACATCCACATTTACACCCAAACGCACTGTCCCTCAGCATGTGTATGGTTGTTACAAGCCCCTTAAGCAGTGGTGGCAATTCCTGATCCAGAAAGTAGAAATCCTGTCTGGCAGCTGTTACGCCCAGTCACAAACCCAGCTGAATTTAATGAGCACAGTTCATCTGCCAGGTAAACGAGCCTGTTAGTGAAAACACCTGTTCTGAATGTACAGGTAGATCCAAACACATGGCAGGACTTTTATTATATGGCACCTGTATTGTTTGCCTGTTCCCATAAGGCAATTTCTGGAGCCACCTCAGCAACTGCTCTATAAGGATGGTCTTCCTCAACCCAATAAAGCTTACAGGTTCCCTGCTGCCAAGGAAGCTCCCCTCATAATTATTCTGTTGGTCCTGTTAGGAGGTGTCCCAGCCTACACCATTACTCACACAGCACTAAAGATACTACACACTCCCCTGCCTGATCACATGCTGTTTGCTATATGCAAACAAACAAGCAGACCTAAAATGCATGTTAATACGTTATATGGTACAAAAAAAAGGGATTTCACCCAAAATAATAATAATAAAGTTGTGAATAAAGGCTCAAATTCTTGACATGTTCAGAAATGATTGGCGTCTACCTTTGCTAAAAAGTGTGTAAACACAAAAGTATAGCTATGTGTGTAAAACTGAGATAAAACACACAAAACGTGTATCTTTAATATGTGCCGGTGTATGTGAAGCACAAACCACTGTCATCCTTTTAAGTCCTGTTGAATGGTTATTTTGGAAAGAAAATACAGTGTAATATTATTTTATGCAGTGACATATGTCTGTAGCAGTCTAGATAAAATGTTAACTAATGGGGAACATGGATGGGGATTATGTGGTCAAGACTACGTTATGTGAGCGTAGATGATGACACGATCAGCAATCCAGTTCCAAGAATAAAAACCAGTTACTTGATTAATACTTAAAAAGCTGCAATTTAAGATAAAAGAAAATCGCCCAAAAGTTTTCAAGTTATGTGCTGCACGTGACAGAAAATGAGCATATGTATCAACCCAACAGCAATACTTTATCTGTATGCCACATAATAAATGTGTTAAGGTATTTGCAGAATGATAATAAAGATTCATAGAGTCAGATGACAAAAAGACCTTTATAAGATGGAGCACAACTCACCATATCTAGTACTACGGTTTTATGAGATCAGACGTGACTGTGAAGCCAATCAGACCAATATGATAGATTTCAATAAACTGGATGTCCAAACGGATCCATAAACACATTGAAATTAGCAAGCAGCACACAAAAACACATTTTATCAAGACACCCACATCAATAAGAAACCACACAACCTCATGCACCTCACTAGCTAAACAGATTCTGATGCAAAAAGGGTTTATTTTTATTTTTATTTCACTTACAGTGTTAATTGAGTAAAACAATGACAGGGATGATCTCCAACCCATAATTTTTCCCAATATTAAAAGTCTACCAACAATTCTTTGAAGGGTGGACCAGTCACTAAGGTTACATACAAAGAGAAAATACCACATAGTTTAGCATTTAATGTGCTCTAATCACCAAAAACCACAAAAATCAAATAAATGATCAAACTTTTGCATTTCTGAACATCAAGTCAACGTGTAAAATTCCTAGAGAAGCTCTAATGGATTACAATTTGGTTGCTACAGCAATGCAGGGCAACAGGAGGAGATTTGTGAGCTGTTAAAGCAAAGCTATGAGCACATATGACTGATAAAGTCCCACATACAACAGCTCCATCCTGTGGCCTGTGTAAGTATGACTTAAACCCGCAGAGAGAAAGGAAAAAAAGTTTGACTTATTTGAGTGATTCCCTTTTATTTGCAGTTTCCACATTTAAGAAGTCTGATGTGACGTTTGTATTCAGAGACATCCTTTCCATGAACAGATGCATAAAGCTAAAAGCCGCTGTGACAAAGGAAAGATCTGCAGGGCCAAGGGTGAAAACGCACTGAAAGCAAATATAAGATAGCGTTTGAAAGAAAAAGAAAAACATTGCCACTCAGTTCTACATCCATCAAAGAATACCTCAATGTCACATTAAATAATATTTTGTATTTAAAAAATCTCACTTAAATAAATGCTAAGCAACATTCTCAAGCAGAACATCACTTTCGATAAATAGGAGCTTTCAACAAGAGAAGAGAAGCTTAAATATTCCATGACAACTGAAGTGATCATTGTACCCTTAAGAGGTTTGTGGCTAATTCTTGGCATGCAGGTTTATGCAGAGAGAGGCACAACAAGGAGGGTTTCTGCTAGACAAATTAATCGGGTTAAGAGACAGCTGCTAAAATGTCATTACAAAGCAGCAAACCGGTATTTGAATCTGCTGGTGTATCTGAAATCCTGCAAACATCAAGGTGTACATTCTCCAGAGGTTTGCAATGATGCATTCAGCCAAACTACACAATGCTCACAAGAATTGGCTGCATTGGACCCAGAAGTACATAAAGGAGTCTTGTTGACAGAGGAGGGCCATGCGACCCTGAATTGTCTAAATGAATTGGTTGCAGGAGGGCAATGTTGCTTCTTTAGGGTCTCTAAATGTGTGAAAATGATGTCTGAAAAATATCTTTATAAGTGTCATGATGCAGATTCATCAATGGTTAAAAAAAGAACATGTTTTTTGTATAACAAAATCATCTTCCTGCATGATAATGCTTCATCTCATGCTGCAAGAAATGCCTCTGCATCACTGGCTGCTTGGACCTAAAAGGGAAGATACTCATGGTGTGGGCCCCCATCCTGTCTTGACCTCAAGTCTATTGAGAATCTTTTCCGGCATCCTCAAGCAAAAGATCCATGAAGGTGGGAGACATTTCACATCCAAACAGCAGCTCTGGGAGGCTTTTCTTAAAACCTGCAAAGAAATTCAGATAAGAACTCTCGAAAAAGTTCAATGGATGAAAGAACTACTAAGTTGCTGTCAAATGAGGGGTCATAAGTTAAAATTAACTTAAACCGTTAAAATGTTTTTGACTGGAATAGATTTTTAGTTTGATTAATATGAGCTCCTAATTCAGAAAATTCAACCGTAATCATTTGGAAAAGCTTTTATTTGTGAAAAGGTCAGTGTTATTAGAGTTTTCTTTAGATGTGACTTCATCTGAATTACATTTCATTTGCATCCACCTTATAGGAATATTTCTTGAACTGGTCACAAATGATATATTTAGAGGAATGTATAAAAAGAACATTTCTGATGGAGCTTGTAAAAGCAAAATGTGACCCTGTCTATACACGGCATCCAGTTGTTCAGCCCATCAATATAACCTTAACAAGCTTATGAAGTTTAATATGTTTTTAATCATTGTAACCTTGTTTTACACTGATTAAAGCTGACAAATAAATTAATTGGACTTGAATGCAAAGCATTTCACTCTGAAGTCTAATAGACCTCTAATGGGCTAAATAATAATTATAACATAAAGCAAGTTGTTCTCTCATGGTATGCTCATGTTATAAAGCTTAATTTAAAACCCATTTATTTAACAAGACCAATTTACAGTACTTTTAATTTATGTTCATGTACCTGCTTTTAAGTGGATTTATTCACTATATCACTGTTTTATTGTAGGAAAGCAATTGATGACATTTGCTCTTAAAAGTGTTAATGAAGAAAATTTTCTTACTGCTAAAAACCCAGTCTGGTAATGTGCAAGCAACCCTTTGTGTGATCATAAACTATGATTTTCAAAATTATACTGATCATTAGACATCCAACCTGCTTATTGTCTAAATCAGGTTTATTTAACACAAAAATCATCTCCAGAATAAAACATTTTTAGGTGTTTAATATTGGATATTTTAGGTGAAAGAAGCGTGGGATTGTTCAATTAAAGATGGCCACCACTATCACTGCAGGTATTCTTTTCTCAGCTTGAGCTAATTATGCAAGTTAGATGCACAGTGAGTCCAAACGCCACACCACATTCATACTGTTTTCTCAACTATTTCTTTAGTTTTTGTACATTTGCAACACATTTTTTCCCTGAAATGCAATGCAGATTTAATCATAATACTTGATAGAATAATTGTTGCAACACAAGCTACAATAATGTGGGAAAGCTTTATTGTGAGTTAAAGACAGAGGTTTCCCATATTTATGAAATTTACCACTCGCTTACTAGAAAAGTGTTTCTTGACAAGAACATTCAACATTTTTTGAGAAAAATTATTTAAATGCAGGAAATATTCTGAAAAAAGTATTTTTTAACCTATAAAAATAAGGTCTTTGCTTTCTTTCTCTAACTAATACATGTCCATCTGCCGCAAAGCTGTGATTTTTTTTAAATAGCTCCCCCTAGTGGAAAATTTTGAAACCTCAGGGGTTAGCACATAAACAACTACGGGGACTGTGATTACCAGTCGCACAATTTGCATTTAGTTTGATAAGAAATAGACAAACAGTTGATGGAAAAATAATATTTTGAATGAAAATCTCGCCTTATCTTAGTGAGAAAGTTTGGATTATCAGGGGTTAATACAAAAGCCATGAGCAGCAGTATGATCACTATAGTTCCTTCATTTAGTTTGTTTTGACGTGAATGTGACAATTGGTTTTTGAGATAATGGTTAAAAACTCAAAATTTCAGATAAAAGCTCTCCCTAGAATGAAAATTAGGAACCTCAGGGGTTACTACACACAATATGCAGTATGATCATTAGTCGCTTCATTTGCATTTAGTTTCACCAATAGGTTTTGTACAAAAATGTATTAAATTAATTAAAATGTCAAATTTCAACACAAAACTCCCCCTAGTGGAAAATGTATGAACTCAAGAAAACTCAAAAGTATGACATTTGCAAGTACTCATTTAGTGCTTTTATATGAACAAATCTTCAAACCAATCAGACAAAAAATGTTTTTAAATAAAACTCCCCCTGGTGGCAGAAACTATTTAAAAAAAATGCTGAAAATCTAATCAGCTCGGCCGCTCATAGTGACCAATACTCCTATGGAATGTGAAAGAAATCACATAAAAACCTGTCAAGTTATCAGAACCACGCGGTCAGTCCGCGGTGGCGAGGGCGGTGCCGCTAAAACCATCATATCCCCGAGACTCCTTTTAGGGGACATAATTATGTATAAGGGTTTTAATTAGACTGAGTAATTTAGTCAACCAATCAGAGATGGAAACTGACCCAAACAAATGTAGATCATATTTAACAACACATATTTATATTCAACAGATATAATAAAGACAAAACACAATGCATAGGAGATGGATTTATTTAGTCCACTTTCCAAATTTACATTTTTGTTGAGATTCGTTAAAAAAGATAAAGCATCATCAGCTTTGCAGTCTGCATCACAAACTGCAATAAGGAAACAAGTCAAACGAAGATGACTTAGTAGGCACATCTTTTAAAGATACATGTTAATACATTTCATAGCAAAATATGTACAGCAATTACTTCTCTAGTAGCACATGCTTAGTGATGATGAAGAGACCTTTGGACACGGACTAAATCAGTCTACAAACAATGCCTCAAGTTGATTACAGGAGACAGACAACTTTCCCAAATTGTACACCCATTTAGTTTAAAATAAATTAAACCTAAAAAGGAGAAAGACGAGAGAAAGAGAACGGAAAAATTAACTTATGAAGTTAATTTACCGGCATGTCACAGCATTTCAACAGGCTGTGGTGAATGTGCCTCCACTGAAATCAAGAATGCTGAGCTAAAACGTATTATGATGAAACTGATAGAGAAAATAAATTAGAAATGGAAAGTTTTATTAGTATGAATTTTTTGTAAAAGTACCTGATTTTCTCTCACTGTAACCTAAGTTTGATAACGTTGCATAACTTACAGCAAACCTGTCACGCTCCTAAAAACTCACAGTAATTCATTCAATAATCACAAATCCTGAAACCATCTGAGACGGATACAGAGTTCTACCCTGCAGAATCTCTATACCTTTAAAGTCAAACATGGTAGATATTTCATACAAATAAAAAGGACACTTTTCCTGTTTATATACATAACACTTTTGTACAGTCTTTGCATTCCCATAATAACAGAATGAAGCATTTTCACTTCCAAAGCACATGGAAATCACATATTCAGTGGATTAAACAATGAAATCGAAGCTTCATTTTGTTTAAAATGTGTGTTGTACTGAGCTCCTGGTTTGTAGACCTGCATCTATTTGGACACAGATGTTGGGTCAGTTTGTGACATATAGAAATAGTAGAACTAACTTGTGAAAATCCACTGAAACAGCAGAAACTGAGACATCTAAACTGTTAATCTGTGTAATCCAATAGGTTGGATTGAAATTGTAATTATCATCAAGTTATTTCATTTACACTTCCCCCCCAAAAAACCAACAGCATTACAATTTAAGGACATTTTAACTGGATGAGTCCATGGAAGAAGAAGAAAAAAAAAAACATCAAGGACCTCTTGTTCATATAGGAGCCATTGATGGCTCAAGGTTTATGAATCTGCTTCAGTTAAACCTCCCAAATGAAAGTATAGCCACTCCTAATTTCATAAAAGATAAAGCTTATTCCTGGCCTGCATGAACTTTCTACAGTTGCACACAAAGTACTCTCCAAGGCTTTACAGCAGTGCAAACTGAACCTAGTGGCTAAGATGATGCTCTGGCTCTCGTATAATAAGGACCTCCCTATGGTGGAACATTGCTACCCTAAAGTATAAGCCACTACCTACTACTCTCATCAGAGGCCCAACAGTTCAGAGGTTTGGAAGGTGGGTTGATGGTTAACAGGCAACAGGTTTATTTGGGTACTTTGGAGGGTGTGTCAGTCTCTGTGCATTGACGATCTTCGCTCCATGCTTCCCTCGTGTTCTTAAGGGCCTGTGTGCGCTGCTGGTCCACGACCACATAGTCCACTCTCTCGTCTAAGGATGTAATGCCGGTGCCGTTGTTTTTCATCTGAACAAAGACAGCTGTTCTCAGAACACCCTTTGGCCTCCATTAATTCAGAGATGTGATGAAATAAACCCATACCTTCCTAGGTGGGGTAGATGTGCCAGACTCGAGATCCAAATCCAAGTACTCCACCTGCTTGTCTCCCTTCGGTTTCACCATAGGGCTACTACCCCCATCCACGGGCGCAGAAAGTTTCATGATCTGATTGGTAGAAAAAGATTCCTTCACTGATTCTCACAGGAAAAAGATGTTCATACCTGAATACACACGTGTTGTCACAATAACCAAAATTCTTTGATTTTTAAATGACGTAAACATGTTATATGACTACATTTTAGTGTCTTTGTGCAGACAGAGATGATTTATGGATGATTACATTAGTCTGCTTTTACACTGATTATTCCATTAGAACGTGTTTTCACACAGCTACCGCCATTATTCACAGTCAGCCAGCTTGCAAGGTATCCCCAAGGGTGGATACACTACAGAAGCAAAACGATTCTGTATTCTTGATGCTGTGGTTCAGACTACACATCGTAATATTTACAGTACATTGCATTTTTACTACACTTCTATTAAATAAAAGTAGAGGTTTAAATACTTTTACAGCAAACAAATTTGTGAAATACACTGTATGGATGTTTAAAAAAATCCCTCTGACTGTGCCAATTATGAGCATAACCATCTATTTATTCCATCTAATCACTCTGAAATAGCTACAATTCCTTTTAATGGCTTCTTTAATTAATGATGTACTCATACTAGATAGCCGTTTCCTTTTTGTTACCATTAACTATGAATAAAACATAATTAAAATGATAATAGATATTAAATTGTAAAATAATTTTGATATTGTGACAACTCTTATACGATGTGCTAATAAGTGGTGTTATTGTAATCTATAAGGAAGATGGAGTTAATAGAAGTCCGCTATGTGAAAACTACTATATAGTTATAAGGGAAGTTGAGTATATACAACATCTAAAAACTAAATAAAAACTACTACAACCCTGGTATCAAACCACATCCTGTAGGTGGCGTTGAGAGTCCCTGCCATTTATCTTATTTAATAACAATGATGACTAAAAATTGCAACCTTTGGTGTTCTGACAGGGAAGGCCATGCATCTCTATCCTGGCAACCCTGCTCACCTCCTCTATGGTGTCAAGTTCCTCCACCTCCCTCTTTACAGGGGTGATGGGGACTGTGCAGTAGAAGGACTCCTCTCTATACACAATAGGAGGGAAGTGGTTGCAAAGGAGGAAAAAAAAAAAAAGAGCAGATGGTTAAGACCAAAGTGCAAGAAAAATAAATCTGATGATGCCAGAACCCAAAGGAGCCAAGGGCATGGGAAACTAGTGGAAAAGAAATAAACATGAGTGATGAAAAAGCAGGAAGTTGACAATTTGTATAGAAGAAAGCGAAAAAGTAAACAAGCAGTTAGCAGCAAGAAAAATCAGAAAACAGGATATGAAATAAACCATAACACACCTGTTACCAGTGATGCTTCTGAGGTACAAAGCTGTATTCACAGACTGTGTCCATCTTATTAGTCACCTCTGAGTAAGTGCAAGATGTGCTAACTTGAGATTATATAT
>JBAMIG010000004.1:10119737-10135738 GCA_037177335.1 Kiunga ballochi
AACGGTGGAAAATATGTCGAAAACTTTTTGGTAAAACAAAAAAGAGGTGTGTGTACATATATATATATATATATATATATATATACACACGGGAAATAAGTTGAAAATGACTAAAGTAATCATAAATAAAACTATTAAACAAATCAAATAAATATTTTAAAAAAAGATTTTATATTAAAAAAACATTGTTTTCTAATCATTGTTTGATAAAAAATACTATAAAATAACTAACAAATACTCTGTTGTTTATTTAAGTGGCAATTGTTAATTTAACCCTTTCTTTAATTAAAGTGCAGAAGTTCATTTGAGGACAACTTATTTATTCACCCACTTTGTTCCCTGGCTGTTCTGTTACTCTGTAGCATTGTATGTGTGATTTGTGCTGATTAACAATACTGTACTACCATACATTTAACTATTTGGCATGGTAACAAATGGGACAAAATAATCGTTTTACATTTTAATGATCTTCAGAGTCTTAACAGGAAAACCAGTGTGCATGAAAAGCACTTCTTAACAGTCATTCCATGAACTGCTTTGTGGACTTGGCACTTAGGACAGTAAACAGTTGAACCAGGGAGAAAAAAAAAAAGTCATCCGTTTACAAAACGCTCCATGTTAGCATTGACCTTCTGGGTCAAATCACCAATGTCAGTGCTCCGAGAAGTAAAACACAAACTGTAAAGAAGCTCATAATAGGTAGTTATGTATTCGTTGAACAGAGTGCCACACTACATTTCAACATATTTAAAAAGAATGAGTATTGATTATGTTATAATGAAATATGTGCTAAACCTCTATGCCACTGGTGTAAAACATGAATATCTGTTTTCACATGACACTATGTAGTGTAGCAACATCCACTCTTAGATACAAATTTATCCCAAAATGACAATTTCTTAAAGATTTCTCCTTATTTAAATCTTGAATAACCTTTTGTACAAAAATTAATTTACAAAACCAACAACGTTGTTGCTCGCCGTCATGTTCCATGCTGACAGGAATACCAGGCACAAGCCAAAAGGTTGAGCTGCTATATCTTTACAGTTCAGACAAGCAGTTTTATCATCAATATTAAGGAATTTAAAGTACTGCTATTAATACCAGGATTCCTTCCATCCCTTTTAATACAGCCATTAATTGTGAAATTGCTACCTTTATTGCAATACTAAACAAAAATATTATAATTTTACTTTTCCATTTTATTCAGAACCACTAAACAATTGTATTATGTTATGAGTAACAGTAATAAACAAAGATATTTCATTGCTTAAAGATCTGCGTGACATCATTGTACTGTGACTGAAACTGAGTTTTAGTTTAAGAGAAATGCTTTAATATTAATATCAGTGTTCTACGTTGCTTTTATGCAAAAATGAACAGACAAATCTGTAAACAGTGGTCCAAAGACAGTCCTCTAGAGTTACTGTCCTTCATGCATTCAATGTTTCCCTACTTACAACAAAGTTGATTGACATTAACTGGAGCCAACAGCCTGAACAATGGCATATTAAGTCAGGTGTGTTGGAGCAGGGATACATTTAAAACCTGCCAGATTGTGACCCTCGGATCAAAGCTAGACACTCCTGCTGTAACACTGTAATGTAAAAGATTTAACCCTTTCTGCAAAAAGGTTATGCTTAATACATTAAAAGACTTCAGAAAGGTAAAGGAATATCAATAGATCCTCTAGATCAGCACTACTATCCTCAGTCTGAACAGAGAAGCCGATGTGCAGGTGTTCAATGTCTCCCTGCTTCACCTCGCCTAACTCAAATGAAAAATATCCAACAGCGTATGAAGTTCTGCACAATGAATCATGTATGAGTCAGGTGTGTTGAAGCAGGGAGACATTAAAAACCAGAAGGATTGTTCATTCCCTCATGGGAATGAGCTGAATAGCTTTAAGTTCAGGAAGAGTTCAATGTGGTCAACCAAAAGCAATTTAAATCTGCAATGTCCATTCTGCAAACACTAAAGACTCATTTTCAATCTATTTTTTTTTTACATAAATCTACTTCAGCGCTGCAGCCACAGCAGGTGGACTGCATGCAAATGCCCCACCTGTAACTTCTCAGATGGGTTTTCTCCAAGTGAATACATGTTTTCCTTTGTGAGGAAACATGATCTCCAACTCACAACACTATAAATGCCCTGACAAAAATGGAAACAACCACAATCATGTTTATGTCTACGGTGTTTTTATGAAAACCCAAAACACTTTAGTTCATTTAGATGCTGGGATCATTTTTGAAAGGCTGGAGTGTCACATTTCATACCAACAACCCTCATGAGAAAATTCACTTTGTAGGATGTAAATAGAAGAAAATCGGCTATTTTAATTTTTAAACATTTCTTGAAGTTCAACTTTTGAAACACTGTTTACCAACTTAGTTACAATGAAATTGATACACCTGTGTATAACACACGACAGTAGTCTGTGTGAGGAGCAGAAGTGTGTTAGTAAGGATGACTTCTTTAGTGGTACACATATCAATATTTAATGCTCATTTGTTTGTAATGGGTATTAAATAATTAATGGCACATGCAATCCATTTTCAAGCTGTGGCAGATCACACAGCAGTATTCTCCATACAGTGTGGTGTTGCTGTGATGGTGAGGACATGGTTCAGTAACTTTACTTTGTTAGCCCGAGAGGCTAATGCTGCATAAGTAGCCCTCTGTTATAACCCATTTGGGTTGCTTGTTTGTTTGTTTCTTAGGGAAAGGGGAGGGGTTTCAACAGAAAGTGACTGTTTGTTCTCTGTTCCACTTGCTAAGCAGATTTAATGAATCCTCTACTTAATCGAAGAGCTATGCCTTTGTTTTCGTTTGACCACGCCGTCGCATTTGTTGCACCCAGATTTCTCTTCAATCGTCTCTAAATGACAATTACTGTTTAATCAGCCAGAGACAGAAGGATTGGTTATTGGACAAAGTGGGATGCACTGTAAATGCATTTTCTCCCTGCGGAGAGGCCTCATGGATTCTCCCTTTACTGCCATCAGAAGAGGACCTTTGGGGTTTAATATTTTCCTTCATCCGCTCAACCCTCTTACCGTGCTTTTTAGCATGGAGGCCCTTTTAAGGGCTGGAGAAACTGTACAACACAAGTTTTTTTTATCTGTTTCTAGAGGGTACATGCCAATAAACAACAGGCGTTACACTGGCTTAAGTAGCTATGTGCAATTAAGGCAACGCATGAGAAAAGAATACACAACATTACCAGGCAAATATTGCAATCTTAAATTTGCATATTCCCCAGCTTTATCACACATTTTCATGTAAATAAATGATACAAAAAGTTCTAAACTGGAAGCATGTAATTCAATAACAAGTGGATGGACTTAGATGACAAAGCAACCACTTCTAATAACACAATAAAAACCAGAAATTCAAGAAAGTATTTTTATAACATGAACAATAAGTTCTTTTTAATCCGGTAGGTAAATATTCTACACTAACATGTTTATGTATCTTAACGTAGTGATACTAAACACATTACAAGGCCCATCTCAGCCTGTTGACAGGTTTCTATTATGTTACGTTACAGGTGTCCTAAAGAGGGTTTTCCCAGTAAACCTCAGCAACAAATTACCAGATGAAAGATAAGAAAGAGAGAAAAAGGAAACCAGATGGAAAATGCATGGAAATCCCCAAAACCTGTAAAAAACCTTACCAAAGCAATTGTGGGAATAATTTCAACCCATCTTGTTACGACACAAGAAATGTTGATTCTTAACCAATCCTGAAAGAAGCAGTCATTTATAACGTCATAATAGTTACCAATGTCATGTGTCCTACTTCCTATAGCTTACATTGTACAACAGATGTCATTATGACACAACCCAACTAAAGCTCCTTTGAGACGTGTACTACTCTACGCTAATCTGCCATTAATCTGGTGGCAAATGAATGTGTCGATGTCGTGTGTGTATTAGCCCCTAGCATTTTTCTTTAACACTGTGTGTGGTAAGCCAATCTTACCAGGTTAAACATTGCAATATATACTATTACTCTCAATTATTGCAGTTGTATAATAGTAAAAAAATGTAGAGCAGTAGTGGGTTAATCTGATATATGATGAGATGTTTAGCTATTTGGCAGCTCATGTTATCAAATAAATAGATAACAGCAATGCCTAAACTGTCCTTTTTGGTTTAATAAAACATAATTAGTTGCAGCATTGACTGGTTTTTCACAATGTCTGAGCCAAATAAATAAGAGCAAATTATATATGCAAGTTCATGAACCGTAGCAGAAAGTTCTGATCTTGGTCTGAACAGAAAACCACCATAAACTACTGTTTTATCTGAGTTTAAGTTTAAGCTTTTATACAAAACCTTTTGAGAAAACTCCAGAAGAGGTTTAGAGGTTTTAGTGTTGCTGCAGGTCCTCCTCTGACAAACAGCAGCGCTGTATGTAGAAGGTGTCCACAACTGATGTAAACATGTCTTTAACCACCTAGCTATGCCGTTAAAACCTCAAATAGGAAAACAATGACTGTTCAAATATCTTAAAACATATAGAAAACTGATAATATGTAGCGTCATGATGGGGAGAAAAATTAGACTCTATAAAGACTATTATTACACTTCAACGTATCTCCCATCGTATCGCACATGCACACTGCATGCATGCATACACAACATGGCTCAGAAAACTGATGAGTGTCTGTATTCTGTCTTTTTAAGCCATCATATCCATGTGTGACACACATGGAATTTTACCTTTCCTTCCTCCGGTCAGCAAATAAGACATGTTTTAAAAATGAAGACTAAGACCTATTTATTTACCTTGGTCTTTGGCTGAACAGTTTTTTTTTTTTTTATTACTGTTTTTATCATTCTTGCTTTTATTCTTCTATTTCTAATGATTATTTTATTGTTATTTTAATATATACTTTTGTGTGCATCTCTTGTAAGGCACTTTGGCTTTTAAATGTGCAATATTAAAGAAAGGAGACATTCAATACTTTTAAGCTTTTTTATGGCAAATGAGCTAACAGACTGATGAAGTCCTTCCTGATATCCATGTATTACAAGAATCCATGATCTCTCATAAAAAATTGTTTAACTACGTCTGGTGACGTAATTAAGGTAAGAACAATAATAACATCAGCCATGTTAGTACTGTGATCATCACATCACCTACTATATAGAAGGAAAATTGTGTCATTTTTAATTATGCCAACTTTACAAAAAAATTATGCAGCACTGTGAGTATCAGTACCTGTTTGTTGCGTGAGGCCAGTCTCCCCAACTAGTTAAATAGCCTACTTTTAAAAAAAAAGTTTCCACTTGAACATATATATATAGTTTGTCATTTTTATATCTTTTAAAAACTCAACAATCTGATATTATGACATGACAGCATGCTGTGTATGTCCGCAGAGGAGCCACACAGACATGTACATCCAAACAGGTCATCAACATTTACATTAATTTGTATTTAAAAAACAATTGAAAAAAAATTACATAATTTGTATTTAATGTAGTAATGATACAATAATTTCTCATACAAGCTGTTTTATTCATATTTTATGCACACTGTACAAATGAAGGGGTAAAGAGTATTAGTATGGTTTAAAAAGTACCATAAACTAATAATATTGTGATTTTCTGACCATAATTTAATGTAGGTAAAACTGTATTTTACTTTAATAAAATATATTTGAGAAAATATTTCATCCCATTCTGACAACCAAATCCTCAATCTATAGCTTACATCCATATGTATAGTTACATATTATTATATTTCTATGTAATCCTGAAATTCCTAAACTTTATAAATCACACTATGAATATAACAGCGTTTAAAAGACTGAAATTTTCTCACCAACATGTCATTGACCAATCAAAATCCTCCTACATTGTCTCTAAAGCACAGGTTGCAAGTAACAAGGCAAACTGAACACAGGTCACGCAGTTTAGTTAACAAAAGAAAACAAAATAAAAGAGAAAATCATCTTTAAAAAGGGAATCGTCAACCTTTTCACATGCCTACAAGATGAGGCCTACTAACACATCTGTCATTTTCCCAGTCTCCAGGAAGAAAGAGGCGCGTTTGGTCCAACAGGTTCATTTATCACAACGTCACAAACAGGACATAAAGTGCACTTACGTAACGTCTCAACTTTTTTTCAGGAGGAGACTTTCTCAGCCACCCCGCGCACACCACCTCTCCCCCACTCATCTCTGCTCCTTTGCTCGCGGTCCCCGGAGTCCAAGCGGCGTTTGCCGTTTAGCTTCGGCTGCTTTGGGGCGTCTGGCTGTACCTAAAATGTTAGTTATAATAATAATAATACCAGTCAACACAAGATTATAAGAGTGAGGTTGAAATAGAAGCAGTTGAAATGCAGTATTTTGGTGGGGTGGGGTTTAAGAGCAAGTCACTCCTTCGAAACTCACCGACAAAACCAGCTCTGAGAAATGAGCAGAACAGATTTCCAATAGTTGTACTCAAACCAAGCAGCAAAACCCGCGTGTGGAGTGAGTGCAAGCCTGCGCTGAACCGTCCTTTCTACAAATAAAAACTGTAACTTACGTATTTGGTTAAAAGCTAAAGCGAAGAAGGGGTTAAGATGAGACAATTGAAAGTCGCTAAGTTCTTTTCTTAGTTTTTTTTTTGTTGTTAAATGTAACGTCCCATGCTAATTCCCGTCAAAGTGAAGCGATTTCCAGTTGGCGAGGAAGGTTGCAAAATGTCCCTCAGTATACCGGTGCATAATGGCCGTCTGTGCGTAAATTAAAATAATCTTGAGCGTAAACACAGTGGTTTCGCCGAGCTTCCCTAGCAGTTTACTCCCATGGTTCCTTAATTGTGATTGACAGGGTGGTTATGTCTTTCCCTAAACTCAACCTACTATGGATCTCGGCTTCGTTAAGCTAAAAGTTACAAGGGCAGAAAAACCGGAAGTTTAAACGTTTTGCCATCAAAATAAAAGACTATCTCGAAAATTACGGTATATAGGAGTAGTTAAAACTAGACATTTAGTTAGAAATAATTACAAATATTTTCTAACGTAGTTTATACACTTTAAATAGCAAATTTATTCTACCTTTTTAATATTCCAACTTCCCCTGTAAGTGTTATTGTCATTGTTAGACTTATTTTGAAAGATGTAACCGGGCGTTATGTTGTTGTGATTGAGAGCTCTAAAAGAATAGTTTCGAGCTGAACTGGGCAGGCGGCGGCGTGCAGGGAAAACCGGAGGGCAACAACCATGGGACATGTAGTTCAAAGATTGACTGCGTCCCGTCAAACAACAATAGGGCATGGAGTGATTTGATGGTTTAGACACAATGTAGGCGAGTTTGATGCGTCTATGGAATAGTACAAAAAGGCGCTTCAAATAGTTGAAGAGATGCAAAGAAATGACCAACGTCAGGATATTTTGAAGGTCCCAACAAATCTTTGCACGCCTGAACTACACTGTCCACAATGCGAACAACAAGGCAAACAGGATTAATGCACTCAGTGACCTCTATACTGATTTTTTTCTCTACTGGTATCTCGTTTAAAATATGTTTTGGCGACATGCATCCACAAAATGTCAATGAAAAACAATATGATTAATAGGAAATAGTTCTCTGAAAAGCTGCTTGGTCAACGTTAAGCAGAAGTTTATATTGTAAATGGCCAGCACCACTCTGGTTGGAAAGTGAAGCCCAATATTGATCAGGTTCCCCTGAATTAATCTATTTCCTAACGTCGTCTTCAGCGGGTATAATTCACTTGCAAAAGCATGTTTCTAGTAAACTCAGAATAGAATTTGAGGAATGTTGAAAGAATGCTATTGTTATGGCAAATGCCTTAACCAATGGAACCAATGGATGCTCCATCTCATTCTGTGATTGATGACTTTGCTGTTGTAAAGATATGATCTCTCTGGAAGCAATTAAAGGCTGAAGACACATTACACAAATTCCATTTAGTATATTCTTTCATTATAGATAGATAGATAGATAGATAGATAGATAGATAGATAGATAGATAGATAGATAGATAGATAGATAGATAAAAAAATTTAAAACACAATGTGAGCAGAGGAATGGTGAACCTTCAGACCGTAAACAAATGCAAAGTGAAACTTCTTTTTCTGTAATAATTGTCTTCTTATTTGCACTTGGCCTCTGGCAATGTTGCATGTGATGTCCTAGTTCCCTTTTCAGTCACCAGTTTGATACTCACTTCCATTTAAAAGAAGAAATTTTGCAATCACAGCAAAAAACAGTGCTGATAAACAATTTTTCCATTTCATTTTCTAATTTTTTCCAACTTATCACATTTATTAAATCTTTGCCAGTCTACACATAATTTTCAGACATGTTTCAGACAATAGACATGTTGGCTGTTATTGAGGTCTTTAAGCATTTGGACTGTTGACACTTGCATCCTTATTCAGTGGATCATGCACCGCAGATGTTTTTGCAGGTTGACTGCATATACTGTAGAACAGCTCCCAGTTAACTATTTATGTCATTTAAAAAAACTTAGACAAAAAAAGAGGAGGCTAAAGTGACAAAAGTAGAAATACAAGGTTTGAGTTAGGTTGAGGTTTGGCTCTGATTAAGAAAACATTTCAGCAGCATTTAGTTTAAAAATAGCTTGCATTATTATAATAAAAACCACAGAACTTTGGAACCAACAACAGATTTCCAACACACTCAGACTTTGCTGCTCTGCCAAAGTAATCAGGGACAAAAGGTCTTGGTCAAACAACAATGATAACTGTGAATGACACCCAGCATTCACTTCTGGGTATCCAGAGTAAAACCTGGATTACAGTCCTTAGATAGAAGCCATTAGTGGAGCACCCCAGCAGTCATACCTTCACTGTTAAGCAGAAACTATTACTATGATGCCCTTAAGACAATTTAGCAAAAGGATCCTTCATGACTGCCTGGCAATGACAAGCAAGACCCAGCAATCTGGTCTAAGGGTAAAGTGTTTTGCCAAAAGGCTCATGGTGTGTGTGTACTTTGTGTACAGTAAAACATGATGGTGGCAACGTTATTTTAATAGTAGGTGGATACTGGTCTGAGTGAAATCTAGCAGATCCCAAGTGTCTCAGCTCCATCCATTTTCTGCTGCTTATACCCTGAACAGGATCACGGGGGGGAAGGGGCCCTGGAACCAATCCCAGCTGACATCAGGTGAGAGGCGGGGTACACCCTGGACAGGTCGCCAGTCCATCACAGGGCCTCCAAAAAACATGGCTCAAATGAATGAGTCACTGTGCAGAACTTCATAGGCTGTTGGACCCATTTGAGTTATAAGAGTTAAAGTAAGGAAACCTTAAAAATCTCTTGGAGGATCAAATGGAGTTGCCCCGATCCAGCTGGTTTTAACTAGGAGATTGTTATGGAAGTCTCAGATGGCACCTCAAACACACCGGTGCTGACAAGCAAAACAAGTCATCTACAGTTTTTTTTTTTTTTTATCTATTTATATCTTCATTTTAGTCTGGCCATTTTATTTCTGACCTCTGTGCATCTCTTTCCAAGATACCATTGTAAATAACTCCAAAACAAGCACAACATACATTCAGCAGTTCTTCCTGTAGGGAAGGGGAACAGCATTGTGAGTAAAGCAGCACAGATAAAGTGTAAAATGAGACGAACCCTCTTGGAAAAATATGCTTGAATATCAAAAGGCCCATAAAATCAGTACAGAAACAACCCTAAATGGTCAAGTCTGAGAAAATACACAAACATGCTATCATTGTTCTTATCAGTTTTCGGTGCGTAGCACAAGATAACTGTTTGTGCACGGCGTTGAGCATTCTGTGTAAAGAAAATAACTTTATTCAAACTTTGCCAAACATCCTCTTAATTACTGTGATGTTATTTAAAGTTCCATTTTAGGTCATTTTATACAGTTTATTGCATGTGATTCAAAAACCTTTAAAACAACACTGCACACATTAATGAGATTCAAAATACCTGAAAATATAATGGCACAGCTTATGAAGCCTAGCTGCATGCAAATCAGAAAGTTTGAGCCGTGCTCAGAAGCAAAAAAAACAACAACAAAAAAGACGAGTACTTCAGGGATTTTAAACTGAAAATGCATTTGCATGTGTGTTGTGTGTGAGGCAACATTACAAACACTCATCAGAGCAAGTTCAATACAAACCCAACCCCATATATTTACTTATGGAAACATTTTCAGGAAAACGTTTGAAGTTAAAAATATATTTAGCTGGATTTATTATTCAGAGGAACAAAAGATATTTGCACGGGTGGCTAGCTGCCACTACATTTTGAAAGAGAAGGTAGTATAATGTTCAAATATCCCCCCAAAAATTAAATGATGAGGAAAAAGTGGTGGAAAGAAATACTTGTTTAAGCATGGAAGATTTAGGAATTTCAAATCAAAGGATCAAAAGCAAGTACGGATGCTTTGTGTGTGTGATCTTAGATCATGTCGGTACTCTTTTCCGAGGTTATATGCTATACATAGGAGAGCTCAGTATCCTGCAGGATCGGTCAACACCAGTTCATCTGCGTTTCCAGCAGCGTTTCTCCCCCCCCCCTGTTCAGAAGACCAGTCTACTAATGGTATTGAAGCCTCCTCCCCCTCCTCCTCCACCAGATGGGCCACAACTCCCTGGTGGGTTATTGTCATCTGAACCGTTGGGTCTGAAAGAGCACGAGGACGAAGGGGGCTGCAGAGCCTGGGTCCGAGCATTTAACTCTTGTTCCTGTTTATTGCAGGAAGGAAAGAGAAAACAAAAACATTTCCATGTTAAATCTAACCGGAGAAAAACATACATCTGAGAAACTATGCCAAAATGTTCAATTAGAAAGAGTTTTGTTGGAACAGTTCGTCAGAATAATCCCTATATGTCACTTCAGCGCCCTCTAGTGGGGGTTTACTTTAATTACTAGTAAAAGTGAAGAAGTGTTTTCATTGCGCAGAGCTGCTCAGTGAAATTAGACATATTTTAATAGGACGAATTAGATCTGACTTTAAGTGCAAAACAATAAATGGATAAAAGGCAAATATATATATTTAGTGAATATTATCTGGGATAATTCTTTTACCACTTCTAACCAAAGTTAATCCTGGTCTATAAGTACAATATGTGTACAAAACAAAAAATAAGCAGTTCAAACATTTAGGAACCTCTACACAAACCTGACAGCTGTTATGGAAAACTATGGAAATAGTTTATTATATATGTTACCTGCAGATATAGCTTGTTGTCTTTGATAATAGCATCAAGTAGTTCTTTTTGTAGGGGAGGCTCAACACTCGACCTCATTTTATTTTCCATCGATCCTCCTTTCGAGTTTTGTCCTGCTAGCTCCTGTTTCCTGTACATAAGTACATACGCTGTGTCCTTGGGGAAGCGATTAGTAATGTTTTGCACCAATTTAAAAGATGTGAATGTCACCCTGCTATCATTGAACAGCAGCCATTCCCTTGTTTCCTGGCTGCTATTAGGTAATGTGTCACTTTGCTCAGGTGGAGCTGACAGAGCAGAGCAGTTATAAACGCTACAATACAATTTTCCATCCCCCACATCATCTTTAATGCCAGAGTGATTGGCTGGATGCTGCGTTCCATCTGCTCCACTGATGTTACGACCATAAGTGTAATAGTGACCACTCTCAGATGATATACCAGAATGCATCACCAAAGAGCTGAGGACATAGGGCACATTGTGCACTGCCATCTCCTCCGTGCCGTTTCCTCCCCCTGCTTCATCTATCCTTGCCTTCCTGTCTTCTTCTTCATCATCATCGCCTTCTGATGGTTTGAGTTTCTTGGCCAAATTTTCACTGCTGTCAAGAGAATCAACTTGTAAAGGAGAGGAGGTAGCAGAGGACCACTGTGAAGACATTGAAGGGGCATGGACAGGAAGTCCCAAGACTGATGGGATGGTGACATTTTCAAGAATCTTCCTTCGGATGTGACATTTGGCATCATATGAGAACCGCAGCAGCGTGAGGATCAAGTATTCGGGTGCAGAAACCACTTTCAGGGTCCTTTCTGCCCGTTGGAGGGAGCTACACTTCTCACAGAAGTAGGCATTGTCTTCATCCAGAATCTCTGGAGCCAGAAAATAGTTTACCAGGTCAGGCACAGAAAGAGGCGGCTCATTGGTTTCTGGCTCATAAAGAACACTGCTTGCTGAAGTGTGGGCCGAGCTTTGCTCAGGAGCTTCACTCCCACCGTTGACGGATCTCTGACAAAGAACTTTTGGCTCCTCTAAGGACCCCTGTGGTTTAGGACTGTTATGAGATGAGGCAGATGGACAAAAGGCCAAAGAGAGGTCTGTAAAAGGCTCTTCTTTCTCAGAAATGCAGTTGCACTGCGTACAGCGAATGCCAGCGATTAGCTTTCCACCGAACATCCTCTCTATTAAAGTCCTCCCATCATCATTCACCGGTTTAGTTTCTGCTCCAGTCAAATCTGAATCCTTGTCTTCCTCCGGATTTGTTGGGTCTTTGCCGTCCATGTCAACCAGGGAGACAGCCTTTGGCTTAGCTGATTCCAGGACCTGAAGAGTTTTCTCCTCCTCGTGTAACCTTGAATTCAAATGATGGTTGAAATAAAGATAAAATACAAGTTGTTTAGTTTGGCTGCTTTGTACATTTTTAAGCATGCAGTGATGCACATATAGAAAACAAAACAAGTTAACAGTCACTGTTATTTGTCTTAAAAAGTCAACACAGAAAGATTACTTTGCTCATTCACAAGCTTATTGTGCTAAAACCTAATATGACAGAGTTATTTAGAAATAACGGTACCTGTCCAAGAGAAATCGGAGGTACTCTGAACAATCCTGCTGTGAGCCCGTGTTGAACCACGGAGGCCGAGATGCTTCTAAGAAATTTCTGGGAGCATACGCTGCCCTCTGTAGGTCAAAGAAAAACACACCTCAAGAACAGCCATCCTTTTTTATTTTTCTCCATCATTAGTAATCATATTGAAAGCGACACTGACCTGTGTGTGTGCAAGGAAAGCAAAGAGGAGCTGCAGCTTTTTCATGAGTGTGTTGGAGCCATTTAGATGCAATGACAAAACATGCCTCCTGAAACTGGGAGAAGCAGCTTATGTTTATTTTCAAGTCTCTGTGAATGCAAAAAAAAAAAACTCATGGTATCCAACATGTATGTGTATATATGTCCACGTGACTCACTCTGTAGCCATGAAGAGGGTCTGGATGATGCTGTTCATGTAGCAGGTGTTCCCTAGGTTGATCAAGCCGGTTTTGCCGGTCTCTGACTTGCCCGTTTGCTTCAACAGCCCAGAGGCAAAGGAATTGGACTGAGATGTCCAGGCACTCTGATTCAGCACCAATTTGATCTTGTCTTCTGCAGGTTTTGGGAGATCCTGAGACAATGAGAGGCGAATAATACTTAAATTATACCTATGCATTGGTAAGATTCATTTCAAATTGTCTGAACAAATCACAAAGCACAGGTTAAACATGGACTCGTCTCCTACCTTGATGGCTTCTAGGATATGGTCATAGAGGTCTGGGAAGCCCGAGTACTGGTACATCATGCAGTGAATGAGCTCAGTAAACTGCAGCAGGAAAGCTTTACTGGTGGGGAGTCCATCTGTCCTTAGAGACTGAACTAGATGCACTACATGTGGAACAACCTGACAACGGATAAAGAGAAATAAATACCAAGAACGCTGAGTTGCTAACAGCCGTGTACAGTAAAGCTAATAATAATAATAATAATCATACAAAGATGCAACACTTTCATCTAGGAAGGTGAAACACATCAGGATCCTGAAAGAGACATTTCCTGAGCATTTCAGTGACTACTCATGTTTATCATATTTTAATGAAATTGGCCAACTTTAGGGCCATTGCTCAGCATTTAGGAGCTTCACACATCATTAGTGTAAGTGGTGCAGAGCCTGGGCTTCTGGGAAAAGCCGTCTCTGTGCCTTTAAAGAAAACTAAGCCAGAAGAGATGAAAATGAGAAACCTAATAAAGGTGACTATATGAGCGGGAAATGGGCTGTGAGGAGATCTCTTACCAAATGGAAGGCCTCGGGAGAGTGCTGGAAGCTCAGCAGCATATGGGAAAGTACAGCGAGCGCTCCCTGTCGCACAATGGGGTACCACAGACGACTGAATACCTGAGTGGGAAAAAAAAAAACAACAAGAAAAACAAACAGAACAATGTAAATGTTTAAATAGTTCATGTCTGAACCAAATCCAAAATGAACAATACAAACCAGTTCAATTTTAAGTAGTGTGACATCAATGAGGATAGTGAACTTCTGAACTGCAGCCAGTCCTTTCAGTAGAGCGACGACCCAAGTATCGATATGCTGGGCCAAAGGCCAAGACAGCCAGTCTATCATCCTGGACGAACAGAACAACAGTGTGTTAAGTTCTGCAGCTCATATATGTTCAAATACTCTTAACAGCTATTTGCACTCTGAAGGAAATGTCAGTGTGTAGCTTATATATCTAACGGAAACAAGAAAAGGCCTTTTGTCTTTATTTTAGTGGTGTAATGTGAGTCAGTGAGGAAAGTAACCTGCAGAAAGCTTTTGTCATGCTTGCATCTTTGACGTTCTGGTCTGTGGTGAGGCTCTTAATGAGCACTGTGATCATTTGGACAGGGATATGCTGGACCAGGCTGGCCAATGCGATGGACGGGTCAAAGGAAGGATCTGTTGGAGGGGAAATAAATGTATAATTTAAGTGGAACAAGAATTTAATTTAGTTTTTTAAAAAATCAAACAATAGCTTTAGAGCTTGTGTACAATCCTACAGTGTTTATGCAGTAAATGCATTACAAATATGCATAAAATCCTTTATAGTTATATGTCTAACATCTGTTTAAGGCATCAGGAATTTTGCCAGGTTTCTAAAACTCATCTTTTTAGGCATAAAAAATATGCTTTCTCATTCAGCAGCCTCACCTGTGGAAGAGATGATGGCAAAGACTTCCTGCAGAGAGGGCAGCAGCGTGGCTGGGTCAGCTTTCCATATGGTTTGCAACAGTGTGCTGACCTTAGTCACCTGCGTTACATACTCTCGCAGTTCCCGCTCTTGACTGGAAAAACAGTGGAAGTAACTGATGGTCCTCACCAGCTGCTGGCAGAGTAAAATCCCCGATTTCTCCCTTGGAATGCACTGCATGAAGTCTGACAGCAAGGTGCTCAGCCGGGCACACAGAACAGGCTCAGGTCGTTCACACACCATCCTCAAAACTTCCACTTGGATGGCGCTGAAGATCTCCAGCACAGAAGGGCAACTGATGAGCAGACGCAGGCAACAGTGAATGTAGTCTATAATGGCTGGATCTCTGTGGTCCAGCTGTCCATAGCCCTGCTGAAGAAGACTCAGGACAAAGTCTTTGCTGAAAAAATGCTCAAACTCTGGCCGGTGGTATCGCGCGTAGGCTTCAAGAACCTGGAAACCAATCTGTTTCTGGAAGGTATCTTCACCGAGCAAAATGAGGCGGGTGGTGAGTGTAAACAGCGCCCGGCACTGTTCCTCTGTTACCTCTTTCTCCGCTGCTTCCACTACCTTCTTCACTATGGCTCGCTTCACTGCAACAGAGTGATTGGAGCTGATCAGGCCCTCCAAAATCGTATCCATGATGTTTAGCTATAAAGACCAATAGAGAAAATAATTAATTACAAAAACTTCTACTTCAGTATAGAACAATCAAACACTCCTTGTTGTAATATCACAGTTTGCCTGTGTTGTTTTTAATTTCAAGGGTTTCAAGAAAACCCTTATGAGACACAAGAATAGGGAAAATAAACAAACTAAAAGATAAATTGCAGAATGGATGAGTTGAGCGAGTACATTAAGTCTTAGGATCATGTTATTGTGTGTACAAGCTCATTGTTTCCACTTTCTGGGAACACCTGAGTCTGAATAAAACATGCATATTTGCATGTTAATAAAGAACATTTAAATAATTTACTTAAACCCCAATGACACACAGTGCTCTTTGTATCTGTCTATCAAGTCTGTACATGTTAAACACAGAGTACACACG
>JBAMIG010000004.1:10143530-10157928 GCA_037177335.1 Kiunga ballochi
GTAGAAAGTAACCCGTGTTGGTCAATGTCTTTAGAGTTTTCTCTTAAATTCATGTGTGTGTGTGTGTGTGTGTGTGTGTGTGTGTGTGTTCAGGTTCCCCGTAACCCAGACCTGCCCAATTCAGCTCAGGTCCAGAAAGAGGAGCAAGCTAAGATTGATGAGGCTGAGGCTCTGACAGAGGAAGAACTGGAGGAGAAGGAGAACCTTCTGCAACAGGTACAGATGTTTTTGTTATTTATTTATTTTTTGCAGTGTGACTAAAATATTGCCTAATTTTGAACTTTAGAAATGATTTTCAGCCTTAGTCCTAAATGTACTCCCATAAACTCCTTTTATCCATCACAGGGTTTTACAATTTGGAACAAACGAGACTTTAACCAGTTCATCAAAGCCAATGAGAAATGGGGAAGAGATGATATTGAGAACATTGCCAGAGAAGTTGAGGGGAAAACTCCTGAAGAAGTGATGGAATATTCTGGTGAGATATTTTAGTCCTCTCTGGAGAAGGCAAACTCCGGTTTTTGTACGCATTCTGTAACTTTGTGTGTTTTCCTCCAGCTGTATTCTGGGAACGCTGCAATGAATTGCAGGATATTGAAAAGATAATGGCTCAGATTGAGAGAGGAGAAGCCAGGATTCAGAGAAGGATCAGCATTAAGAAAGCACTGGACTCAAAGGTAGCACATTTTCACAAATACACCTGTTCTCTGACGTTTTTAATCGAGCCGGTTTGACTTTTCCTGTTTAAGTCATTCCATGTTTCATGTTTCATAACAGATTGGTCGCTACAAGGCTCCCTTCCATCAGCTCAGAATCTCCTATGGTACCAACAAAGGCAAGAACTACACAGAGGAGGAGGACCGTTTCCTCATTTGTATGCTTCACAAGCTGGGCTTCGACAAGGAAAGCGTGTACGATGAGCTTCGGCAGTGCATTCGCAACTCACCTCAGTTCCGCTTTGACTGGTTCCTCAAATCCAGGACCGCAATGGTGAATTTTAGCTTCTTTGCACCCTTATTAATAATTCACAATTTCTATGTTTATTTTATTTTTATTTTTTTTCAATTGATCATCTGTGATTCGGTTCTGTAGGAGCTCCAGAGGCGATGCAACACCCTGATCACACTGATTGAGAGAGAGAACATGGAGCTGGAGGAGAGAGAAAAGGCTGAGAAAAAGAAGCGGGGACCAAAGAGTGGTTCAGTAAGTTATTCATGCATTCACTTTTTGACATATTTGGTAACTAATGTTTCAAAATATGGTTTTTGTTAAAAGGACGCAGCTTTTCCCCTCTTTCTTTAAAAAAAAAAAAAAAAAGGGAATTTTTAAAAACTTTTTTCAAAGTTAAATATTAAACGACGTCACCAGCAGACTTGTGACACGCCTGTCTAAATATTTACATGTGAAGAACTCGCTGTGTGGAAACTGATTTTTCAGACGGACACAGATATGAAGGTTTCTCTAAGCTTCTCTTCTTTTTGTAGGCACAAAAACGAAAGGCAGAGGGAACTCCAGATGGTCGAGGACGCAGGAAGAAGCTAAAGTTGTAAAGCTGCTCAGTCTTTAGCGTCATAATTTGAAAGCGGCAGCCGGCTCCAGTATCATTAGTCCTAGTATTGGTATTTGTTTAGCAGGCTGTAATGTTCTGTGTAAAAATCCTAACGGACTGATCTGGTTGTATTAGGTTTTAGGAGGCGCTCCATTGTGAGCCGACCCTGTTGTTACCTAAATACTGCAGCTGTGCTGATTTTTGTTGTGTTTTTTTAACTAGTAGTTAATGGAAATAAATGTATTTATGCCTGCATTCCACAGCTCAAAATATTTGCCCTTATTATTAGGAAAAACATCTGTTCTTTTATCTTCCTATGTGAAGTAGAACGTGTCTTTTTGAACATAAAAAATAAAGTTCCCTTTTTATATAAAAAAAAAATGTCTAGTAAATGAGCTCTCATTTGAAAATGTGTGTGTGGTTAAAAAAAAATGGTTGTGAGATCCAAACCTGTCTCAAAATTGAAGTCATGAGTCTACTCACAATGTAACAACATACATTAAATATATTGTTACCTGCAGAAAGGAAAGTTCTTCTTTCAGGACATAAAGAAGCAGACGTATATAATATTTTTCAAGTTTTGACCAGGGAGCAGAAATTTTCTTTTGTCATAGCCCTGCTTTGGTAGTTCCACGGATACATTTGCAACATTTTCAGCCACATACTAGAAAAACATCAAAGAATGTGAACTTCTGCATTTCCAAAAAGCCTAGAATAGCTATTACAATCCCTTTTAATGACACTACAGTAGTGCTGTTAGCGGTGGGCATGTGTGCTGCACATGGAAAAATAAAACGTGATCAGCATTTACTCGGGTCAGTTTCACATAGCATTCAGTCCATTTTCTCTTCTTCACAATACAAAATAATGAATACCATGAATTAGATTTTTTTTTATATATATATATAAAGGTGTTTTTTAAAGGTTAAGGATAGAAAACATTTTTTGAAGAAATTAATAAAAGTTGACATTCACATGGGAATTTGTATTTACTGCATGCACCTGCAAACAGGGTAGATTGCAATATTTTACAACTTGGCAATCACAAAGAATTGAATATTATTTAAGAGGGCTCCTACATACTACCACAACTGAACAGGCTGTTATAAAGACCTAACCCTACAGTATATTTCTGTAAAAGCTAACCATCCTCAGAAATCAATAAGCCTAAAAACTGGCATATTCTCTCTTTGTAGGCCCCAAGCACAGGCATTTTCTGTCCACAGAACATCCAGTGCTATGCAAGTTATGTATCAAAGGCACAATGGTGAAGAGACTTACCATAGTCTTAAATAGGGGACAAATGGTGGGAAATAGGGTCCTCATTTAGACCTCAGAGCTGTCTGAGCTGCTCCATAACCCTGCTGGACCTTGACTGTAACCAGTGTAGGCAGATGAGGAGGAGGTGGTGTATTGGGGGTACTTAGCCTTCTTTTGCTTCTTCTTGCGCCACAGCAGGAAAATCACAATGGAGGCGATGATGCAGATGAGGAGGATCAGACCCGCGATGCCTACCATCACGGGCGTGTAGGAAGTGACAGCTGGCTCCCTGCTTGAACTTTCCAGCAGAGGGCGCTCCAGGAAGGGGTCACGGTTAGGGGTCCAGGGCTGCTGCTGGTTGACCACTAAGCGGTCTCTACGGTCCAGTGCAATGTGCTGGATGTTGGTGCCCCGGTTGTTTTCGATACCTATATCCTGAGCCAAAGCTGGACCTGAGAAAGCTGGGGCAGCGCGCCGTTGGCGGGAGACCAGATTGGAGGTTTGGGGGTGCTCAACATAGGAAATGCTGTGTTGGAGATATTCCACACTGCGCTTGCCAATGTTGCGGTTAGCATTTTCTCTGGAGCGGACGGTATAGATGGTGTGGATGAACCATTCTCGACCAGCAGCAACCTACAAAAAGAAGCCCGAGATTTAGGCTGCTTATTCACGCCCCCTAATTCTGTAATTCATGAAGACACTGTGTCTGAAAACTATACTGACTTGAAAGAGTGGAGAGGAAGATAGTGTGAAGCCATCAGAGCCTGGTTGTCTGAACAGAGGCAGAGCTTCAAGTGAGTCCTGAGCCAGTGTGGCCTTAAAAGCAACATTGCCAAATGCTGAAGCTTGAGTCTCTGGCTGGGCTTTATCCTGCAACAAAACAAGCACAGAAAATGAGATCCAATAATTACTTTTCTTCTACAATATCGCAAATTCTTGTCCTCTGGCCTTCTTACCAGGATTTTGAATCTGTAAAGCAGAGAGGAAGCATCTGCCAAACAACCATACTCCTTATTAGTAGGATTGTATTTGGGGACATAGCCGTCTGCACCAGTGCACAGAAAAACCTTCTCAATGCTGCAAGAGAAGGATTCACCCAGGTTCTGGACAGGGTCAACCATCACACGACCATAAATCGTGGCCCCTGAAGTAAAGAGGCAATGAGAGTGAGATCATGTTGTAATATTATTTACATCCACAAGGCGGCAGAGGTGAACTACCTTCTGAAAAAGCGGCATCTGTGCCTTCTCCGAAACCCAAGGAGCCATCGGACAACCATAGCTCTTTCTTAGACAGCAGGAACATCTGAGTATTCAGACTGAACTCAGCTGCCACTGGATCACTCACCTAGAGATTATAGTATAAACATCCAACATATAAAGGTTATGGGTGTGACTAAAGGTGAAAAGTCAACATGAACCCAAACTCTCATCGTGACATCTAGTCTAACCTGCTGGAAGCGAATGTCCATGTCAAATGTAAGTGGTTCCCTGGGGTGGCACACAGGAGGAATGCTAAACTCTCCATTAGGAGACGCAATGCAGGGAACCATCTTCACAGTGTAGGTCCCAGAGTAGTCACGTACCTGGATATCAAACAAATGCATCAGTACTTTGTAAAAATGTTGCATCCTCTTCCTGCTCGACGAAAGTTATCATAGCAAAATGGCTCACTGCAAAATCTGATACGAAACTCCACTGCTGCATGGGCTGGTTATACGTTGGCTCAGTCCTGACCAAGGCAAGAGTAAATGTCAGCCCAGGATGGTCAGCACACATCACCATGGACGACACACTGGTTCCTGTGCATAAGCACACAGTCATAAACATTAACAGCTGTGTTTTGCCGCCACCTCCACATTTATGGCGGTATCTCACATTGCTTCATGCCACTTTCTGCCTAACTGTACATGCTTGCAGGGTCATTTTGGCTTAAACGACCTCTGGCACTTTCACTCAGGAAGACCCCTGAGGCGGAACTCCAGAAATAGATAAAGAGAGGATGTGGGGCGCAGCGTAACCCAATCTTCAGCTGCGTGTATAGAATGACCCCACAGGACGGGTTATGGGTATGTATATAAGCATGTCGGCGCCACCCTCATACCTGGATGAGACATAACAAACTGTCCCCTGAAGCGAGCCTCGGTCTTGAAGTTGACCACGAGTCGGCCCTCTCCGTTTATACGCATGCTGGTGGGATACATGGCTCCTATAAGAACATAGAAAAAACTTTTAGAAATCTTCACAAATAGGCACACATTTATTTACTTTTATAAGAACAAGTAGGAAACAATTAAAACATACCTTGTAGTTCAGCTTCAGGCGGGCTGCCAATGCCATCCTGCCACAGAATAGCTGTATCGTAGACAAAGGTGAGTTTAAGCTCTGACTGCAGGTCAAAGTGCTGCCATCCTCCAACAGCCACGGGAGAGTGGAACACATAGGACACGAATAGAGGAACACGCAAAGTGACAAAAGACTGGACCAAGTTCAGCACCTGGATAAGAGGGGCAATAACAACAAGGACAATGATGTAGAGTGCAGCATAATTCTACAAGCTTAGTCATAAGGCAATCTCTAGTTGAAAAAGTCTTATAGCTACTCCAGTACAACTCTGATTTAATGCTAGAGTGACAAAACTATTAAGGTCACAGCTTAACGGTAAGGTTAGAGTTAGGGTTAAAGGTTAAATGGTCTAAGAGGAGAATATAGGACCCTAAAAATATAGGTATGCTCAAAGAAAATGAATCCTCCTGGCAAGCCATATGTTAAGAGTCTAGTCAGGCAGTGTCTCTGCAAAAAGACTAATTGCTTTAATTATTTTAGAGCTGAATAAAGTATTTTACTTTTTCAATAAAGGAAATAACCCAGGTACACAATGAAAATGGAATCTTGTAATAACAAAAATAGGATGCAAAGTGTGTTAAAAGATTTATGGTACTGTTGATACAACATATGGTACAAATTGGTTTCTCCAGAGAGAATATTTATGTGTGCTATATTAAGAGTTATTAGCATTAAAGGAAAACATTTAAAAAAATGTTTAATGGATAAACAATAAAAAAAAATATTAGCTTCAGAAAATCATTACAAATTTTCATATAAAAATGAAAAAATGTCAATGAAGTAGCAAAATATTCAACAATACATTGGGGATGGGGCTGTACAGTGGCACAGTTGGTTAGCACTGTGGCCTCACAGATCTTTCTGTGTGGAGTTATTATGCGTTCCATGCATTAGTGTGGGTTCTCTCTGGCTACTCTTTCTTCCTCCCACAATCCAAAGACATGCATGATAGGTTACTGAAAATTGTTTGGTTTTTTTATTCTCCATAGGAATGAGTGGAAGTGGTTGTCTGTCTCTCTGTGTTGGACTTGCAATGGACTGGCAACCCTGCCTCAGACCCAAATGGCTGCTGGGATAGGCTCCTGCTACCCGCAACTTTGAATTAGATAGGAATTGTAAAGAAAATGGATGGGTGGACTTTTGGGATGGATTACATTACATTTTTCTGCAACTCCACTTTGTACCACTAGATGGTACATTAGTCACTGCAATGTGGATGAAACAAATGGAGAAACAGAAATGATAAAAATCTCCCATAGTCAGCAAACATTACTGTCCCATCCCTCCTTCCCACAAGTTAAAAACAGCATAAATAGTCAAAACAAGGTAAAACACTGGTATTATTTTTCTTAACTGGATATAGCTTTAAACTGGGAAAGGACTTAACTTTGAAACTGAGCTTTCTATTCCTCTTGACTGTCAAATAAAACACTTGTGCAGCTATTCTTGTTTTGATTTTAAAACCTGTAACACGTTAGTTTGTACCCACAGTACATTGTTCATCACTTTATTCTCTAACCACTATTCTGCAGTTGAGTCAGGAGAGCAGCTGTCTGGGCAGAGAGACCTAGACTCTCCTTTCGATGTTGACTTCTTCAATCATCTCCTTGAGAATCGAAAGGTGTTCCCAAGGCCCTCCAACAGACATAATCCCTCCAGCATGACCTAGGACTTCCCTGGGGCCTCCTGGTGGGATGTTCCTGGAAATATTTCCAAGGGAGGTGTCCAGGAGGCATCCTGACCATTTGCTAAGCCATCTCATTCTTTTGATGTTGAGGAGCAGCAAATCGGATCTGAGCTACTCCCATATCACTGAGCTTCTCATCCTATCTCTAAGAGAAAGCCGAGCCTCCCTGCAGAGGGGACTCATTTTGTCCACTATTATTTGAGATCTCATTCTTTCAGTCACTCAGCAGCTCGAGACCGTAGGTAAGGGTAGAAACATAAATCAGTCAGTAGAGCAGGAGCTTCACCTTTTTGTCCAAATCCTTCTTCACTGCGGCACACTGATGCAGATTCTGCATTACTATAGATGCTGCACCATAATGCCTGTCAACCTTCTACTCCGACTTCGCTCACTCTTGAACAAGATATAAAAATATCTGCCTCCTTTACTTTGACTCGGATTGGACACTTTATTAGCTGAGAACACCGGTCTCAGATTTGGAGATGCTACTTCGCACACAGCTCCGGTAGGATTCGGCAATCATGGCCCGTTAAAGCCAAAAGAACCACATCTTCTTCACAAAGCTTAGATCCAATCCTGAAGAACCAAACCAGACCCCTCAACACCTCAGCAGTCCCTGGAAATTCTGTCCCTTGAAAGTTATGGACAATACGGGTACAAAGGGCAGCCTTGACAGAGTCCAGTTCTTATTAACAAAGTTTTCGTTTAATGTGTCTCATTTACCAAAGGAGAATAGTGGGAAGGTAAAGTAGCTATCATGCTGATGAGAAAAGGCAAAACCCATATATAAAAGGGGCCACTACATTAGCACTCAAACATGAGTGAATTATCTAATGTAAACTGCATATGTATTAAAGTATTTGTGTACTGACCAGCTGCACAATAATAAAAAAATAGTGTATTATTGTCTTAGCATTAGTTATTAGTTGAAAGATTTTTGTCATTGTAAAAAAATCTTCTTGAAAGAGCTGCTGTTGGCCATTAAATACACCTGTAAGATTATTTTATGTGCTCAGTATTGATTGCAGCTCCACATGGTTTCTACCTGTCCATCAGTTGCAATGGAACCTCCACAGTCATTGAGCAGCTCTGACATGTCGTAGTAGCTGATAAACTCCCAGAGACAAGCTTCTAAATTGAGGTTTCTGTAGAAACGAAGGGAATTGGTTGACCGTAAGATGGCACTGTACTGGTACGGAGACGTCTCTCCGATGATTTCAGGATTCTTTGTTGCATCTGTGATGAAGCCATGGCCAGTTTGGATTTCATTGAAGTCCAGCAGGTTGGAACAGCGATGGTTGCCCACACGTGTTCCATCTGGACTTAGCGTAAGCTCAAAGTTGGACAAAGGCCTCGTGGAGATCACTGGCAACATTCCTGGTGAGAGAAAATTCTTGTTAGAAAGGGTCGAAACATCATAGACCCTATTTATATTTTATATACTGTATCTACTACCCACCATCCATGTGAGGCATGTTGATGTTCAGTTTGATGAGGTTTGGGAAGTCTGGATCATCTGGACCTGTGTAACGGATCTTTGCAGAGAAAGGTTCGGCTCCAACAGTTCCTTGAATACGAGGCTGACACATACCTGTGAACAATTCAGGTCAGTTCATACAAGCGCTGCTCCATTTTATCCTTAATTTACACCAAATGCTATGTCTCTTCTTCTTCCACTCACCTTCCTCTTTGCTAATTACAACTATAGGACTGGACAGTTCTAGACCAGCATCTCCATTGGCATTAAAGGCTCTTGCTGCACACTGAATCCTCGAGCCAGCTTGGAAGTAGATTGAATCCAAAGTGATGGACTTGGTATTTGTGAAGAAGGTGTTTGTGTCCACCTCCCTCATGGGGCTGGTCACTCCATCTGGTCCAGTAGGAGCACTCACCAGCCAGCGGTACTGGGTGAGAGTGTCATTGATGTTCTCCATAGAGCAGATGGAACCTGTTTTATCAAAGTCATGGTACTTTGGGTTGCAAGCCTGGAACACGATATAAAGAAGTGGTTGCAGAATTCTGTTACCTTTTAATGTGTCAGTGATAATGCCACCCTCTGGTTTGGCTAATGAGCTTTGGAAAGAAAAGAAAGCAGGACGACACTCACTGTCACACACACGACAGGGTATCCATTAGGTGGGTGGGGCCTGTCTTTGGTTTTAGCTGTATCATCATACATGAGCAGGGACACGACTTGGGGAACTGCAGGGAAGGTAACATCTGCTACACTGTCCATCTCCTCAATGTAGACGATGGCCTTGTTCATCTGGCAAGAAAATAAAGAAAGAAAGAATGAACTACTAACAAAGCAACCCCGTAAATATTCTTATCAAATGTTAAGGGGGTGTTCAGAAGCATTAAAGTGTTTACAAGCCTTCAGTCTTTTTTAAAGGAGACATAACATGCTTTAAAATCCTGGCTTTTAACATGTAAATCATTCATTTATGTCTGTATAAAGTGCAACTGCAATGCTCTGGTCTGAATTACTGTATATTTTTGCTACACACACACCTTACAACCCTGTTCTGAGGTGTATATTCAGAGCAACTCGTTTTGGTGTTGTCTCTTTAAATGTGAATAAGGCATTTTTAAACCCCGCCCCCCTCCAGGTCACAGGAAGTTCAATTCGACTCTGTTCCGCCATGTTTGTAGCTTAATGCAAGCAATATGCTAATATATTGCAGAGAAAATATTTATTGGTAATTTTTTTATATAAATATCAACATATCTGATTTGGCAAACCCATGGTAAATACTGTGACACAATAGATAAAAAAAAACCTAGCAGAGAAAATTAAACAAAAAAATGATATAAAAATACATGCGCAGCATCATGAGGGAATAAATCTACCTTTTTTGCATTGCTGATCACTTAGAAGTGCACAAAAACATGTATTTAAGGGAGAAAAAAAGTGGATTTTGCATGATATGTCTCTTTTAAATCACAGTGTTAAGAAAACTTCAAATAAGCAAATGAAAATGATTAATTTAAAAAGCTTACAAATTATCCCCAGAATGCAGGATAAACATGAACAGATATAAAACAGGTCTCTGAACAGAGAAGAAAGAAATTCTGTGTTGCATTGATGTCCATTGACAGCTTGTTTTTGGCTGCTGTTTTAATCCATCATATCAATAATTTGCTTTTAAATTATCAAAACTGTGTATCAGCCATTGTGTACACACTGATATCCCCCCAAACATGCTAGTCTGTGATAAAGTTTTGTTATATATCCAAATAGGGGTTACACACAAAGTCTTTTATTAGAAAAGCTGATGCAGAGGACAGAGCCTCTTTGGGTTTCATAGTTTAATTGCAGTATTATGAGGCACAAAACAACTTAGCAGGAGATAACCTATTTCTGTAACGTGAGTGGTATTTGGCTGATGTATAGTGTATGGGTAGAATGTTGCAGTTCTGTTTATAGGTTTGTCTTCTCTTTGGCTCTGCGGTGACATTCCCCTCAGCATCTCATTCCAGAGGGAAAAGCTTTTTATAAGACCGTGGTTCGGGTGTGCTGACAGCATTGCCAGCTGCTGCCTGCCTATTTTAACACAGCCTGACATGACAGGACGCATGTTCACGTGTGCAGATCTGCAGCACTGTGCTGTGCACACGCTGATCTTGCTGTTTGTCTTTGTGTGAGCGTGTGAGCTTGCATCTACAATGCAGCCTTTAACTCACCTGTATTTCAGCCACCATATTGTCATCTGGTTTCATGTGCACAGTAAAGGCCTCTCTCATCTCTCTCTGACCGTCGTACAGGATCTCAATCTCAACAAAGTGTTCCTTCTCCCCCTCCTTGAACTCCACATCTTAGAGACATACAGTCTTGTCAGCCACGATCAAATTGAAAGCAGTAGAGAAAGATATTTTCTTACCTTCTGACAGTGGGTTATAGTCTTCTCCAGAGGTTGCAGAGCCATCTTTTGTGTGGACTCTCACCACTGAGACTTTTGATGTGTCTCCAAAACGCAAAATAGGAATCTTCACGGTTCTTGCGTCCCCTTTCACCTGGGGTTCACGAACATTGAATTTGATCTCAGAAAACCGGATGATGGACTCTAAAATAGGAAGGGAACAAGACTTACAAAGTAGGAAAATGTACATTTAGATTGAAGAGAGAAAGCAGCAGAATTCAGTTTTTAACCAAAATTTGGAGAATTTTCACTTTCATTTTGTTTACAAAAGAAAAATACATCTTAATCAACTCCTTTGCAGAAACACGCTGCTCTTATTTCAAATGCTCCATAATACATTAGTTTTTATCAAGCACATACTGTCTTTTTCATCTGTGATGGTGACCAGTGCTTCCTTCTGTTCCCCAATAGAGGCTCCATACGGAGACTTGCTCTTAGGACTTCCCAGCATCAAGCGGAACTCCTCGTCTTCCTCATGGATGAAGTCATCCATCAAGCCCACCACACAGGGCTTCTCAGACTCACCTGCAGAGTAAATGTAGGGTGTGCAGAGTATTACAAAGAAGCTGATTGGATATTGAAGTGGAGTTAAAGGAGGTCTGACCTGGCAGAAAAGTGATGATTGATGCATCAGTATTTGGTCTCTCACTGTAGTCCATCATGACCTGAGCAGAACCCTGGCGGGTGTAACAGCGCACTGTGGATAGGAGGCTGATGTCTCCATTGCGGTACACCATGGCTCTCACCTCGCCATCTGACTCGTCCACTTTGTAGCTTCCTTCTTTAAATTGAACTTTTGGAACTAAAAAAAGAAAAAAAAAAGACAATTTTCATAATGAGAAAGTATGAACTCACTTTATTTTATGTTTTATATCATCATATTAGTTTGTTTCCTTCATATGCATTTGGTTTAGCATTTTAAGACTGCAACCTGCTTCAGTTAGTTTGAGATGATTGTAATTTAGTTCTATAAAGAGATGAGAAAATACTAATTCTAGTTCCAACAAGCTTACAAGCCAGTTGATCAAAAAGATAAAAAAGGAGGAAAAACACACAAGTGTTTAAAAAGCAGTGTTCATTAAAGACAGATTTGAAAATGACTCTCTTTACATTAAAAACCATCACAGTAAAACCAGTCATCAAAGAACATACATGGACTTAGCAGCCTTTAGAATGGACCACGCTGAAAGTAAAACTATGCTCAGATCAGTGTGTAAGATTGTTTTTTAAAGGAAGAACTGGCAGCTTTTTGCTACATATGCAGGATGAGAAAGACTATCCAGGTTGTTGACAGAAAACGAACGCTTGGTTCTGTGCTGGTATGGGTTATTTCAGTGCCTTTGCCAAATGTGATTTATACCTTTACACCTGCAGCATTAGAGCAGAAGTGAATGCCGAGAATTTACAGGAACAAATGCTTTTTCATGGTTTTTTTGTTTTCTAAGAATGAAGGCATAGGAGCAAAGGAAAAGGTCCAAATCCCGACTGCTAAGGATGTTTGAAGGAGCTTTAATTCCTGGCAGGAATAATGGGACACAATAAGACCTAAACAGCTTCATTATTCAACAGTTCTGAGGAAGATCATTACATCTTCAGTTCATTCTGTTAAAAATTATATAAGAATAAACTTAATATGTCTGATTTGTTTTCAGTTTTTTTTTGTTATTTTTAATAGTTTTTTTTTATGTCCATATGTCAATTTTTTTCTAATTTGGCGCACCTGTGATTATTTATTACTTACTTCTACATGTGTTCTTTTAAATTTCTTTACTTAAATAGTTTCTTTTTCTTTTGAAAGAATTTGGAAAAAAAGCTGCATTATAAGTTGATAATAAGCTAAAAGGGAGGCAGTATTTTGTTGCATGTTCATACATCAATAAATACTTTGCATTTGTGGTAAAAATGCAGTTAGTAAACAAGATATAATTCTTTACAGACATGACTTTGCAACAGATTCAATTCCACTATGAATCTAATAAAATTTACTGACTCTTTAAGGGTGTAAACAATAAAAAAATGTGGTTAAAATAACTATTTAGATTTTAAAGCATGAATTGAGTAAATATCAAATGTAGAAAAAAGATAAGCAAACAACATCCACAACTTTATGAAGTTTTGTGCGTATTTGTAGTTACCAACAATGATAATATTTATATTAAGTAAATAACTGAATATTTAAACTGTTTTTGCTCAGAATTTTCAACACCTATATCATCTGAAAGTAGGATTTTTTTTTTACAGAAGAATGTTGTGCAATAATTGTAACATTTTTTCAAACATCCATTTCACTTTAATGCATTCAACACTTACGATCAGTGATAGTATCGTTGATGGTGATGGTTGTCTTACTGGGTTCTCCCAATACAGCATTCATTGGCATCCTCATTACAAGGTCGAACGTCTCAGGCCCCTCCAGCTCCGGCTGACCCAAGTCATCTAAGATGGTCACCCTAAATGTTTGCATCGTGACTCCAGGAGCGAAGTCCAGGTTGCGGCTAATACCGACATAGTCAAGCCCAGCTGGCAAACAGAGAAAAAGCCGGAAGCAGAACAAAGTTTGATACAGAGAGTACAATTCAAACTTAAATTTGATTTATTTATAAAGCCCTTTTCATGCCTCAACACAAATCGCTTATATAGTTGTAAAAAGAATACATATAAAAAAACAAGTCTTTTTAGACTAGTATTTATTTCATGCTGTACTTTAAGGAGTCGGAGGAACTGCTGGTTGTACCTTCTGCAGAAACAGGCTCGCTTTTCCTGGAGCGGACAGTGACAGTAGCGGTCTTAGACAGGTCAGTCCCAGTCCTCCAGACCTTTACCTCAACATAGCCCGAACTCTCATCCACTGCATACTCAGGCTCTCCAAAGTATAGCGAAGGCTCTGTAGATTATGGGAAATTGAACTATTGATGTTATTATTCTCCAACCAAGCCTGGAAACTAGGATATTGGTAATTAGGACTGCATATTTGCAAAAGTTGTACAAAGGATAGATTGACAAAGCAAAGCAAATGTCTATTTTTGTCACAGCACAGGAAGAGAGCTGTCATCCATCTCATCTTCACTTCCTTCAACCTCCCTCCGCCCATCCAGACAGATGAACTCAAAGCCAAAGAGTTGAAGATATATCTGAAAAATGTGGTGTGTTTGAATTTTTGTGCAGTATGATGCCAAATTCAAGGGATGTTCCTGCTTTAGGAAGGATGATTGTCAGGGAGTCGGGGGGTGTAGTTGTGACAGAGAGGCAACGCTTTGCAAAACCCTTGATCACAATGTCGATTCATCTCTCGCCACTTTTGAATAAAGCTTGTTTTCATCACACCGTGTCCAGCTGGTGCTTGTAGAGATCAGCTGACAGATGTACCGGTTCAGACTTCGCTTGAGAAAAATGACATGAAAAAGGAGAACAAATTGAAGAGATGGCTCATCCTTGTCCTTCATCAAGGACAAAAAAACAACATCTAGGCTTTTGTGTTGTGATGTGAAATGTTTTTGGTAAAGTTGACATCAGAACTGTCTCATAACTTTTTGCACTCTAATAAAAAAAAAAGCTATTTGCAGTAATTAGCTCAGATAAATCTTAATGCTTTTTCTAGTTACCGTAATTTAAGAGATTAAAGATAAGCACTAGATAA
>JBAMIG010000004.1:10163959-10180611 GCA_037177335.1 Kiunga ballochi
TTCTGTCTGGAAGAGGACGTTTCCTTCTTCATCAGTGGAAATTAACACAAAGAACTCAAGAAAATCCACGTTTGTTCAGAGGACAAAAGAAAACTGAAGTTAAATGAGTGCTTATGAAATTCTGTTTTGTTTGAAGGCACAAGAAGACAGAAATGACTTTTTTTTTTTATCTTGGTCACATTTGCATATTTTACAAGTGCAAATTAGCAGCACAAATTTCTCTATATAAGATAAGTAAGAACACCTACAAGCCAAGAAAAAGGAAGTCAATACTGATAGCCAAGGCAAATACATAAAAAAAGTCAAACTCTGTAATACATTGCAGCAGCTGAGACATTACATTCGGGGGGAGTCTGTGAGAAGAAGAAACTAGCAGGGAGCAATCATGGCGTAATCATGAAGGAGCAGGTTGGTTGCTGGTTAATGCAAACTGGCAGGAAAAACTGGGGCAATAAATGATCAGCAGTGTCACACTTTTTTCCTAGGTGCCCTTCAGCAAGCCACTAAACACACATGATATTGTAGCCTGCAGCTTTATGGATTCACCTTGATGCAATGTGCTGAAAAATGCAGTCAGATCCCTGTGTATGAGCTTACCCTGTAAGCTAATGTGTAAAGATTCTTCTTTTTAAGACAAATAAAAAAGTTTAAATAAGGAAAAAAAAAAAACATGGAATGAGAAATCATGAGGAAAACAAGCTGAATTTTTCATCTGAAAGAACAATGAAAGCTTGGAGCTATGGAAGAACTGGGAAAAGATGTGCACAGGTACATTTAAATTAAAGAGAAATAAAAGCAAAAAAAACAAAACAAAGAAAACATTTCAATCTTAAAGTAAAGCGTCTCCAGTGTAAAGGTGGTTTGAAGATGCAATAAGGAGTGTGTGCTGCAAAACGTCTAAATTGTGCCGCAAAGGATGAATTGCTTAAGGCAACGTGAAAAGACTTAGAAAAGTTATAAAGAAACCAGCTAATTTTTTTGTAGTCTTGGATCAAAAAGCAATGTAACCCTACATGGATGAACAATAGCAAAACACCACTCATCGTCATGCTTAAACACAAAATCACATTATAGCAAAGCTTTCCCTCAGCCTCTGCCTCTCTGGTTTGCAAAGCCTCCCTTCCTGCCAGACTGTGAGGACAGCTGTACTCCAACAACCTCCTCCCCCTTCAAGATGCCCTTCTTCCCTGTGCCGGCTTTGTTCACTTGGTGGCCGAACAACTGAGCAGGACAGCAGGCCACAGTCTGGGTGGGCCAGATCTACCACCATGGCAAGCTTCCCCGCCTGCCTCCTCATTGTTCACAACAACATAGGAGTGGGGAATCTCCCTTCTCTGACTTCTTTTGTAAATGCTGTCAGACAGTGAGCTTCAAGCTGGCATCAGGCTCGACAAATCAAGAATTAATCAGGATGCCAGACTTCCCACGGTTACAAGGACATAGTTTTTCAGAAAGAGATTCATCTGTTTTTAATTAGCTAGAAAGAGAAAATAAAGGTTGGATGGGAAAAGCAGCTGCAAAGAGAGCACCAGCGATGTGATTTCATATATACCAGATGGTTTGATTTATTACAACCTTTATGACACTCGTACTATATTAGACCAGCAATCAAATCCAATACTCACAGTAGCTCCTGGGCCCTGCTCACATTTCCATTAGCTTTCAAACTGACAATCATTATCATTTTTGTTGGGATGAACAGTTTTATTAGCTGCATATGTTTCTAAATGTCACCATTAGCAACTAGCTAATAAATTAGCTACAGTCAGATTGAAAGGATGGAGCAAAGAACAGGACAGTGGGCTATAATAATATTTATGCCAACTCCAAAGCTTCTGTATGAATATCAAAGTCACATTAATCCAGTTTTTCAGTGTGGTGCAATATTCCCGAAATGTCATCAATATCAGAAAAGACATATTAACGCAGCATAGTAAAAACGATTCTGTAAATCAGATCACCACAGAGCCAAATAAGCACATCTATCAGGCCATTACCGCCTCAGATTTTCCCTTTACTGGCATGTTCCACATGAGCTGGTATTTACACGGCACTGCTAATGGTACCAAACATAGATGCAGTGGGATTGTGGGTCAGGCCGGGAATAACACTGGAGAGGAAGCTCAGTTTGAGGCTTTGACGTCCACCAGTGTGATGCAAGAAAGAGCAACATACTAAGAATATCCTTATCAAATGACAAACGGTGCATTAATGCATTTCCCAATCAGTCATACTGGGGAAATTCCAGTCAGCTATGCTCAGTATTTGAGTGTCACAGGATTTAAAGTGGCCTGTTTCACCAAGGAGGCGTCAAATGTTGCAAACAGAAAAGGTTTAACCTGTGGAAGGGTTGGTCCAGCTTGCTCTCTGCTCTCCCAGGAATTTATAGTGGGAAGCAAATTAAAATGTCTTCATCGCTGCCTCTGTTTAGGACACTCAGATGATTTATGGTGGAAACGATTCACCATGCCCCAAGAAGCCACATTTCCTCATCTATGCTTGATGCCGTAACATTGATGCTCATTAGCTTAGGGAAATATAATAGCATAAAAAACATTAAACAGATAATTATTCATTTTCATACTAAAATCATATATGAAGACAGATTTAAATGAAGCTAAATGAAGAATAAAAACAGGTCTATGCTGCCAGCATGCAGGGTGACAGTGATGATGGTTGCAGACTGAAATGTGGCTGCTTTATTGCTCCGCTGTTTTGGTTTTGTGGGTCCTTTGCAAACATTTACACTATTTTTTTTTCTAGATGCAACTATTTGATCAGAAACCAAAGAATGGGGCCAGATCAAGGGACAGAAGAGGTATGAATGTGGATCTGTCCAAAAGCTGTCAAGACCTTTGAGTCAAAACAACAAATGTTGGCTTCACAGTTGTGTTTAGACATTTCACTCTGAACCAGAATGATGGATGCATTAAAAAACTAAGACCAAGAAACTAAGGTTTCCATGTCACTAGCGCAGCCCAAAAGGAAATCAGAAGAAACTCAGTGACAGCTTGACTAGGCATTGCAACAGCTTTGCCATATGAGAACAGATAAGAATAACCTCTGTAGCCATACATCATGACGCCCCTCCCTTGCAACCCTGCAACCACCATAAATCAAGGCTGAAGGAAAAGGACAAAAAGAGACCCAAAGGAAGAGGTGATGCCATGATCTCTGAGAGGATAGAAATGGAGGTGGTAATATGACGAACACGGCATAGAAATATAATGGTAATGGCCTGAAGGGTTCTTAGAGGATGGGATGGGAGTGAGAGCAGAGTGAGGTGTGGTAAAGGAGGACTGAAAGGCTTCAGCTTCTCCAAGTTGAGGGGGGAAGGGGGGCTTGTGGCACCATTAGCCAGTAAATCTTCTGTGACTGTTGACATGAGTGACATGTAAGATCCCCAAACACAGTTAGGAAGTGGGAGTATGACATCGTCATGTCAGTCAGCATGAAGTCTTACACGACTTCACTGAAAAATAATGACAGTCTACTTTGAATCTTACTAGATATTTTTTTGTATTTGTGGCTTTACCCCCTTCTGTCCCTGTCTTCTTTTCTTGCTCTGTATCAATCCACCACCCGAGAGGGGGAGATGGGTGCATGCTCCAGGACATGCACCTCCACAGTGGAAGTCTCGCAGTTATCGGGCTATCTGAGTATGGGTTGGGTTTCTGTGGAGCTGAGAGTGGGTTGCCCACAGACTTTGAAAGGCGATCCCTTTCAGTCTTTCTCACATATTCACTTGTCTGCTTGGGATACCGCTTCACTTCAAGCTCCTAGTCTGTCTGTGCTGCTGGAGTCTGGAGTCTCTGAGGAAATGCATTCCTCTCCCTGACTCTGAATGATCACATAACACTTAAACTCTGCAGGGCCTGGAGAACATACTGCTGCAACTAAAAAGCAGTAACCAGTTCAACTTTTCTATATGAAAGGATTTTTTTTTCATTAGACTGAAATGTAAGGAGTGGAAGCAAAAACATGAGAACATTTTTTTTATTATAATCCAAACCGTGCCAGTGATTTTACCAGTGGCTTACTTAACTCTGCTGGGTAGACAGGGATGCATACAAGCTGTTTATCTTCTTGTAAAAACATGTATTGTTTTAGTATCCTTCTAATTAAAAGGCTTGAGGGAGTTTCTGACTCGGTCACCTACATGGAGGTCATTGCTTTTCTACCTGTAATCCCCAGCAGAAAGAGATATTATGGTCCACAGTTTGTTTATAAGACTATGGCATCATAACAGTAGATATAAGTTTGATTTTCATGGTGATCTGTGGGATGTGCTAAGTGACACAAAAGTGTGAAAAAGACTCACATCATCTCATTTTCTCACCAAAGCAGATTGATCTCTGAGATAAGGGTCTCGCAGGTCAGAGGGAGCAACGTGTGCAAACTTCCCATAAAACATCATTTTTAAAGCAGCTAACCCATGAACAGTAAAAAGAAATGAATGACATAAAAGCAATTTATTATTAGAAATGGTAACATCACTGCAAACTATGAGGAGGGAAGATGTTTTCCATCAGTTAGGTTGCTCTGTCACTCAATTCTGAAAAGGCCTTTGGGCAAGATGCTGAACCATGCATGATTTCAACATGATCCTTACTTGTTTAGGATAAAAGGTTGTGTTAAATGAAGGTGATGTGTATCTATTTTTTACTGCTTGTGTGGAGTCGGGTTGCAGGGGCAGCTGCCTAAACAGGGACACCCAGACTTCCCACTCCCATGCCAGCAGAGAAATGCCATTATCGAATTTGATGTAAACTTTTTATTATATTGTTAAATGTCCCCCTTTTATACACATAAATGGATTTTTCTATTCCACGGATCCTTTACATATTAAAAGAATAGAACAGCGTAAGAGCATAAATGAATCAATCAGCATTTGGGAATCTGTTTTGTTTTAGTTTTTTTTTTTTAAATGTAATGAAATTTCAGCACTTCTCTATGAGAAAGTGTTCCCAAGCCTTCTCATGGAGAAGCTGCAGCACATGTAAAGGCAGGTATTTTTTCAAAGTGGCCCCCCTGATCCCTGCATCGGAGGGGTATTTTAGGTCAGAGGCCACACTCAAACTGAATATATCATAGCAACTTACCAAAGTAAACTTCTCAGGAAATGATCCAAGGGTTAGATAATAACTGATAATGACTACTAATAGTCATAAAGCAGTCACTTTATCTGTAACTCTTTGTCAACACTTTATTTCCATGAAACATCCAACACATTTAGCCACATACTTAAACAAAACTAAAACTTTAAGAGACTCTATTTTATATTCAGTTATATGCTGTTGGCACTGACATTTTTAAAGCTACAATTAATATCAATCCATGCTAAGTCATTCAAAGAATTAGGTATGTGAGAGCTTCTCAGTGACAAAGATTGTTACCAAACGCCAGACTTAAGTGGATTATCATGGGTGCAAATCTCTACTGACCTAAAGTTTTACCTCCAACACAAACAGCTCACCTGCTTAGATTTATTAGCAGATAGCCTGATCATTAGCATGCTCTACAGCTACATGCTCCTACTTGTCTAGGAGAATGCCACCTTCTCTAGAAGCCACCACTTTGCTTATTGTCTGGCTCATGTTGTGTGTGTGTGTGTGTTTTTTTTTAAATCTAGCAGTAAGTGATCTTAAGCTAATCAGTACAGCAGCTAAATACAGTAAATACAATTATATGGTCTTAATAACATTCATTTTGAAATGTGCCTCACTGTGTGAACCACTGTGTAATAGAAACACAGTTTAAGTCCCGTTATCCTGAACTGAGCTCAGTTCTGTAGCAACAGCTTGAACAAAGTGGATAAGCAAACAAAAGAAGGACTGTTGAGCTAATTGAAGCCTTTGTGTTGCTTTCCTGTTGTTGAACCCACACTTAAAGATAGAAAAGCCCTCCTTTAGCAGCTTGTTCAGACTAAAGGATATATTACTGAAAATAATGGTGTGCAGTTTACGTTACAGGGTAATAAAAGTAACCCTGTTTCGGACAGTGGGCTATAATAATATTTTTTTTTAGCAACGCCAACTCCAAAGCTTATGTATAAATATTAAAGTCACATTGATCCAATTTTTCAGGGTGGTGCAAAATTCCTGAAATGTCATCAGTATCAGAAAAGACTTTAAATGCAGCATAGTAAAAACAATTCTGTAAATCAGATCACCACAGAGTCAAATAAGCACATCTATCAGGTCATTACTGCAAGATTTCACATTTACACACTCACAGTTAAAATCAATAGTTAAAAAGGCAAAAAAAGAAACATGATTTTAAAAAAATGGATTAGCTATATTGTTATGCATGACTGTTCTGGTTCACTCCATTCAATCACATTGAGCAGATGATCTAAAGGGACATTTGAAAGATCAACAAAAAACACTCCAAGGTTCTCTCTAAGATCCTTTTGTCCAATAACAATAAACCTCTAAGCTTGTGACACTCTTTCACTTTTACAAACTCACAGTCAGTGTTTGGCCTAAATCTCCTTTGACCCCTGCCTTTTAAAGGCCCCACCCTTTCCACTGGCGTGAACAGAGGCGGCACCTCTGTACTGGGTGTCAGTCATGGCTAACTGCCCTAAGTCTTTGTAATGCAAACACTTGTGTGATTGACAGAGAGCAGGAAGTTCACTTTTTTTTTTAGCAGCCATTACTCTGAGGGAAACCTCTCAAATTCTCAGCCATGAGACCCAGTATGGTTTTGTATCATGGTGCATTGGTATATTATTGAGACAGGTCTCCTACCGTTGTCTTCGACTGTGAAATAGAAGATATCACTTGTGGCGTTGCTTCCATCCAGCAGCACGTAACAGACCTTCATGTCATTGATATCAGCTGTTGGTGCAACAAATATAGAAATATACAACATCAGCTGATACATCACGATAACTGTGATGACAAAGACACTTTTAGTTACAGATTTAGATGATGTTAATGTCATGTTATAAGCAAAAGGGATGTTATGGATGTTTAATTTTAATTGTCGAGATTAAATAGGTATCTTTACTTTCAGTATACCCTTAAGTACACTATCAGATCGATAATCCAGCTTTGGGTTTATCATACAACCATCCCATCTTACTTCTTTCCAAGGTCTTTTGTCTGTTTCTGAAAACTTTATTTAAAGTTTTTGACATTTTAGTTCAAGGTAAGATGATACTGTCACTAGTTCTCACATTTTTGAAAGACCTGGTTACCGATGCATTAAAGTATTCGGACTAGCGTGAAGCTGTTTTTATGTAATGTCTGATATTTTTATACAAATGTACAGTGTTCACTCAAATAATAAGAATTTTACCGAAAGATTTAATGTCATCTTACCTTGTGTGAAGCTCTTGATGCTCTCGTTGCCCAGCGCAGTGTTCATGATGAATCCATGCAGTGGAGCCTGAGACACAATATACTTCAGGATTTTCTGAGGACTGTCTCTGTCCTCTGATCGAAGGACCTTGCTGGTGATTACAAAGCCCAGGTGTCCTGTTTGGAGTTCTTTCAAAGAGGCAGCAGCTTTGTTAACCAAAATCTGGGGAACGCCGTTGTCTACTGTATTGATGTGAATGGTCATCATCTGAGGTTTGCGTGTTTCATACACAGTATCAGGAAAGACATAAAAATCTGTATGAGTGCCATCTGTAACGGTAAAAGAGAAGCTGTCTTCATTGGTTTCAGTTCCGTCGTGCTTATAGCTGATAAGATTCTCGTTCAGGTCTTGCTTGGTGAAGGTTGTGATTGGTTGAGTGTTATTGAAAAGCAGTTGACCGTGCACTGGCACCTGAGTGACAATGAAGCGCAGCATGTTGTCAGATGTGTCCCGATCCTCAGCTGTCAGCTCAAATGGTGTAATGAGCTTGGTTTCTCCTTCGTCAACAACCAGCTTGTTCACTGTCAATACAGGTTTTTTATTATCTACATCAGTTATGGACACTCTGAAGGTTCGGAAGACAGGATTGTAGCCATCTGTCACCTCAAACTCAAAACTATCCATTTTCATTTCATCATCCGAGGTGTGAATGTAGTAGATCTTGTTGCCTGCTAGCTGCAGTTGAGTGAAAGTGGAAATGGGAACACCTGGCTGGTCAGTACACTCTAAGTGTCCTCTGCTAGGTGCCCTTGTGATGCTAAAACTGAGGTACTCGTCAGGACTGTTGATGTCAGAGGTACTGAGGAGATCTGTGGTAAGAGTCACTTTTCCTCCTTCTTTGAGTGTCACGCCTTTGTTGACAACGTCTGGGAAAACCATATCAATGCTCCCAATGTTGATGTAAAAGTAACGGTCGATGAGTGGATTGATACCATCTGTGACATCAAATTTTAGCAGGTCACGGATGCCCTCCTGGCCTATATGTACATACTGAATGAGTTTTTTGTCAATTTCATCCTGTGTAAAATTCCTTCCAAGAGTTATGTTCCCTAAAACATCCCCGAATTTCCCAATACGCTGAAGGTAGCCCTGGGCAGGTCCGTACCGCACAACATATGTAAGTTTTTTGTCTTCTGAGTCAAGATCCGTCGCTTTTAAAACTCTATTACTAATAAGCTTTGTCTCTCCAATCTCAACATCAAGGCCATCATTAATAGCCATTCTCGGCGTCTCGTCATCTACAGGAATAACCATGATGAGAACTGTTTTTTCCACTTTGTGTTTGCCATCAGACACTCGGACCTCAAAGCTGTCTTCTTTAGTCTCAGAGTCATCATGTTCATAAACAATGTTGGATGCTTCTTTGATTTGTTCCAGGCTAAACCTATCCACTGGAATTGTACCAGTGCTAAGCTGTTGAATTATTGTACCATGCGTTGGATTTTTGACAATCTCAAAATGAAGTTCATCTCCAGGGATGTCAGCATCAGCTGCGTTCAGAATTGGTGTGTCAATTACAAGACTCATGCCCTCCATTACCACAAACTCCCGTATGAAAATCTCAGGCTTTTCATCGTTTGCTGGGATGATGACAATGGGGAGAAAATGGCGTTCAGAGAAGTTAATACCATCAGAGCAGCGGAAAGTGAAGCGATCTTCCACTGGTTCAACACCTTTGTGGATACTTTGGACGTAGTAGATATGACCAAGAGTGATATCCTTAATGGTAAAGGCAGTAATGGCAGTTCCAGCCCTTGATTTCTCAGAACCTGCAGCTGGAGAGATGTTCTCCACATAACCAGACGTTGGCTGTACAATGATGGTGCAAAGGATATCATCATTGTTGGTGTCAACATCCTCAGCTTGAACGTGGTCAGAGGTTATGACATTCTTCTCCCCTTCAACCACAACAAACTGCCCACCAACACTGACAACAGGTGGAATGCTGTCAACAGGAAGGATGGTTACTTGAACGGTCACACCTTGGACCTTGTTGCCTCCCACCACCCACTGATCAGACATATCAGACAAAGTTAAGTTGAAAGAGTCGTGTTTTTTGACCGGGCCAATTTCACCAGATGTGTGAGCATACACCACCATCCCATTGATGATGTCCTCCTGGGTGAATCTTTCAGCGGGAGCACCACTCACAAGGATTTCGCCCAGCCTGGGAGGTTCTTCAATAATAAAAGTGAGCATTAGATCATCTGTGTCTTTATCACGGCCCTGGATGACATTACTTGTTATCTCTGTTGCTCCATTCTCCAGTACATCAATGGAGGCTCCGAGCAGGCCCTCTGGGAGCATGATTGTTGGGGTCTCATCGTCAACCGGCTCGATGGTAATCTTAACAATGATGGGTACTTCATGGAAACCATCACTAACAGAAAGTTCGATTACATCACTAAGGGATTCTTCTCCCCCGTGAATGTAAGCTAGACGGTCATTTGCAATGTCGTCAAGCACAAATGTTTCACCGTTTGTCATGTCAATCCCCAAATACTGGAGCTGCCCATTTCGAGGAATCTGGGTCACAGTGAAGGCGATATTTTCATCATCTGTATCCGTGTCAGTGGCATGCAGCTCCTTCCTGGTAATAACATAAGTATTTCTTTCCATAACAGTGAAGCCTGTGTTAGTGATGATTGGTGGTTTGTTGTCAACTGGCTGCAGAAAAATGGTGAATTGTCCATCTGCTGTGTTACCAGCTGTGTCTTCCACAATGAATGAGAACTGAGCCACCTTCGGGGTAATACCCAGTTCCTGGTCAGGAGGCTTGTAAGCTATTTTGTGGTGATTAACCTGTGCTTGTGTGAACTCTGTGATAACAGTGTCAGGATTCTCGGTAAGTACAATTTCACCTAAGGAGCTTGGATTGTTCTCATCTGTGTCAGTTGGGGCTTTAGTGATGGTGTATTTCAGGTCTCTGTCATCTGAATCTAGATCAGTATAACACAAGAAGCTCTTTCTGAAGAATGTAAGCTCATATTCCTGGACTGTCATGTGAAGGGCTGTGCCTGGGACAAGCTCAGGGGGAAGATCATCAACAGGATGGATTTTAATGGTGAACATGTGCTCCCCTGATTGATTAGGAGGGTCATTGTCATCCTGGACACGAAACACAAACTGATCAATCACAGTGATGGTGCTATGAGGTCCAACGTGACGATAGAATAGCTTTCCATCAAGGATATCCTGCTGAAACCATTCAGTTACCACCTGCTCAAACATCTCATCCGTCTCACTGAACTTCCACTGAGACGGGTCAACGGGTGGCTCAACTTGCCTAAGCAGAAGCTCCCCTACTGTTGAGTATGGCGCTTCCAAGATAAATTTAATGGTGGAGTCTTCTGAATCAATATCTGTTGCACTCAGGATGAAGGGAGAAATCTGCATAACTTCGTTCTTAAACAGCACCAACCCAGTGTTGGCATTAATTATGGGAGGTTCATCATCAGTGGGAGCGATAGTGATGGGGAACAAAAACTCCACTTCATTACTTCCATCAGTCATTCTAAAAATAATGTTGTCACTGTAGGTGTCGCTGCCGTCATGCTGGTACACAACGATGCCAGCGTCTAGATCGCCAGGGGTGAAGAATTTCCTGCGTGAGCTTAGCACAGCAAGGTCTCCATGCTTTAAACCATCAACAACTGTGATTCTCACATCTTCCAGGTTATCCTCATCACTAATCTCTAGATTCTGTAAACTTGAGAGGGCTCGGGATTGCCCTTCAAACAATAGCTGGCCTGTATTTTTGGTCGCAACAGGAGCCAAGGTATTCATAGGTTTCACCACTATCATGAAAGCAAAAGGATCAGACACTGCACCGTCAGTATCTACAATTTCAAACTCCAGCTGGAAAATTCTCTCTTGATCTGAGTCCTCTGAAGGAGGCTTGTAGGCTATTTTCAGATCTTTAACATCTCTCTGATAGAAGGAGGTGATAGAGAGATTCTGATCATCTGTACTGATGATATAACCACTCTGAGGGCTCAGTGTTGAAGTAATGTTGAAGATCAGATCATCTGAGTCCGATTCAACATCTTCAGCAGCCAGCATGTCACTTGTAATAGCTGTCATCACAAACTGATCAATCTCCATCATCATCATGGCTACAAAGCTGGGTTTGGGAGCTGTGTTCTCTGCACCCTCTTTGATTCTAACCATCATTTGGAAATGCTCTTGCATTATTATGTTCCCATCATTATCCTGCAGCTCTACCATCATGGGAATATAGTCTCTGTTTGGTGAATTGGTTTTAGCAGTATGTTTGTAGCGAACGCCCAATTTTATGAACTCATCACAATCAACCATTTGGCCATTGGCTGGGCTATTCAAAAGTGTGCCATACCTGGGAAGACCTCCAGCACCGACCAGAGTGGCGATCTTACATTGTGTGACACCATCCTCAAAGGAAAACTCCAGAGCCTTTCTGTCAATGAGGTTGCTGTCACCATTGAGCTTTTCAACACTGAGGGGCATATTCCTGGTGAGGATCTCAAGCTGCTGAAAAACAACCTCCATTTCCAACATGAATGGGATAACAACTGTTTCTGTCTGGGAGTCATAACGAAGCTGAAGCTTTACACGATCCTTACTGGGGCTCCGAGATCCAAAATGAGTGTATTTCACTTCTTTTGCTCCAAAGGAACAGGGAAACTTTTTAGGGGTCAACATCCCAGGTTTCTGGGCCAGTGGGTCATTGTCTAGAACTGTGATATAGCAGCGGTCACCGGGCTGTACTTCTGTTACCAGGTCATTCACAGGATCCACAAACACAGACCTTCCAAATGGCACCCTGATTCCATTATTAGCAATGATGATATTGTCTTCATTAGGTCTGGACCTCTGGTAATAGAGGGGAGCTGCATCAAACTGCTGCGAAGATACTGCAGCAAAACAGGAGCTTAGTGAAAAAATAATCAACAGGCAATTAAAAAATGCCCCCTTTGTACAGAGTTTGGAATTTTGCAGACAACCAGCCATGTCCACTGCTAGTTGCCTTGCAATTTCTATCAGAAGTCAGCAGAAGCAGGTGGATTTCTCTACTAAGAAAAGAAAGAGCATGGAAAAATAAGTGTCTCTCTGATGAGTTTCTCAATCTGTCCTCTGTGTCTCTGTGTTTCAGCGTGGCCACACAGAGACACAAGTGTGGGGAATGCTTCAGGGCTGTGCAGGTAATGAAACAGTAACAAGGACAGGCTCCTCCTTCTGTCAGCACAGAGTGGGAGCCTCCAACCCCCATTGCTAATTTAAGAAAAACCATTGGACAGGAGTGAGAAAGCTCCAACCAACGCTTACCCCTCTCCTCTTTTCTCTCTCTCTCTCTCTCTCTCTCTAAATAACACAGTTACAACGGACCAAATAAATACAAAAAGCAAGATAATGCAATCGAGTATAAACTGTTACCAAAAACTGAAACTGTGTCCATACACCAATTTAAACAAATTTAAAACATTTTAAATGTGTGTCTACATAATCATAAATGTGTAAACACCTATATTATAATTGGTGCTCTTTAATATTGGTTGTGTGATATTTCTAAAATAAGTCAGAGAAAAATGTGCTTTTTAAAACAAGTTTGATATTATAAAAAAAGGTTTTAACATAATTGATTTAAATGGAAACTTATTGTAGGAAAAAGCACCAGTGCCCTCTAATGGGTTAAAGCTGTGCATTCAAACTGGACATATGAAATGGTTAATAAAGTATCCAGTATGAAACAGATAAACAGCATGTAATAATTTCACAAATGACTTTAAAGTTACTTTGAAGTCAGCTTTTGTATTATTGTTATTACAATGATAAAGATTTCTTATGACATAGGTTTGATCTGTTGCACTGTAACTACTTTTACTTTCCTAATAAATAATATAGTATTTTTGTTGATACAAGTCCAAATTCTTAATATATCCTGAACCAATAACAACACACTTTTATTTCAGCTTTTAATGAACTAAAAGATAAAGCTGACAGCCAAAAAAAAAAACCCTGTGATTTGAGGAAGTGTGTGAATGTTTTATTCTCTTCTCAAGATACCCACATGCAGGGCTTTTTTGGGATTTAAATGATTTTTTTGTATCAGTTTAAATGGAGTTTGGCAGAACATAGAATGACATATTCTGTGAAATGTTGTAATTGATTCTGTGATAAGCAATATCTTTTGAATCCTGCAATTAAAAAATGCTTGTTAAAGGTCCAAGTATCACAGCCTCACGGTGAGGTCATCACTGGTTACAAACCTCTGCTTGGTCAGTGGCCTTTCTGTGTTGCATGTTTTCCCCGTATTAGTGGTTTGCGTTGGTTCTCTTTGGGTACTCCGGCTTCCTCCCATCATCATAAAAAAGGTTGTCCTTCAGAGTGAATCTGTGTGTGCCTGGTTGTTTGTCTCTCTGTGTTGACCTTGTGGCGGACTTGTGACCTGTTCATACCCTGCTTCTCGCCCCCGATGATTCCTGTACCTGCCTGCAACCTTGAATTAGATGGAACATTATGGGAAATGGCTGGATATCTAATTAATATCAGGGAAAATCAATTTATTCTAAGATGTAAATAGTTGATGTAGACAAGTCACTCTGTTTGACAAGGGTTATATTTGAAATATAATTTTAACATGGTGTATAAAAAGAGTACAGGCTAAAAATAAGAGATACAGATACATTTGATTAGTTTTTTTTAGTCGAGGCAAAATGGGCATGATCACTTAGCAGCCAACACAAACTCATGTTGAGATAAAAATACTTAATAACCTTTTATGGACTATCTTTGGAGTTGAGCCTTACACTGGATGAAGTAAACTAAGGGTTTTGCTGAAACATCTCCACATTAATTCTTAAAAAATGTAGCTTTTATAAATGAATTATTGCTATAAATAAATCAACAGCTTTAAATTGATGAATTCAGTTAATAATTACTAATGCTACATTAGATTTTTTGTGTCCTCAACAGGTTGAATGACTTAGTGTAATAGAGCCTTATTTACTCAGGGTGGAAATGTTTTTAGGTCCACACTGAAGAGCTCAGAAACCTTCCTGTAAGTGTGAGCCAAATAGCAGAGATGCCACAGGCAAGCATTCTTTATCACACATTTTATTGCATCCTCTAAATAAATCTTGTCCTCCTAACTTGCCCATCCAAAAATAAAAGTGGGAAAGAAACCAAATGGTGTGAGTTTGCAAACAAACACGGAAAGCTTCTTGTACACTTTAACCTTTGGATTTTACTCTCATAGAAACAAAGGTTTAAAAATTAGGGAAGAACTTAAGTTCAAGAAGCTCCTTGTATCTTTTCCTGAGGGTGAAATGTGAGAAATGAATGTATCTCAGGACAAATTAAAGGAGAACAGCTACAAAATGTGTCTGTTATCAAATTACAGCAGAGCTTCCACTAAGTCATTAACTTTTCTTTCTCTAATTTATAAGTTAAAGACTTGACATGCTTTTAATGAGCATCCAAGGTAAACAGAGAGAAAAGCTGGGTTGCGGCCAGGCGTTGCTGCCCAGGCTCAACTCTTCATCCAGGGGGAAGCTCATGATGACAGCAGGCACTAATGACCTCATGATAGATGGAACACAAAGCCCAAGTGGATCCATCCCTTTATCCCCATCAGCCCTGCAGACTGAAGACAGGATTTACTTTCTTTCTTCTCAGCGTAACACAGTGTGAAGCTGTGGAAAGATGCTGGCATGCGTATGAGAAAATGCAAACACTTTGATTATTTTTCTGTTTAATCAAATAATTCTGCAAGATCCTCCTCATTAAAATAATAATAATAATAAAAAAAAACTGAAACGGCTTTAGTTTAACATCAACTCCATCTGAGCTTTTTCGAGCAAAATATTAAACTTATAAAAATGTTTTGGTCAGTTTAGAAAGAACCAGTGCCTCCAAATGCAGTTACAAATTATTATAAGGCAACTTAATTCATCTACATACAAACAAACCAATCCACCCATATCCGTCTTTATTGTCACGACCCATAATTGATCATCATCCTCTCATTTTGGAAAGCTGAAACCTTACAATGATGAATATAGCAATAACACAATTTACAAAACGTAGCAGGGAATCAGCAACACACAGCATAAACTGATGTTTTGTCTGAAGCTAAATGTATGAGGATCATTCTGAACATTGTAATAATGTCAAAAAAGTTTCACTCAATATCTCAGACATTTAATCACCCCTGCGTTTATTTAGCATCTGATATTTGCAAATGCATTGTTTTATGTTTGTTCATACTCTCAAACATGTCTCAAGGTTTACAGATCCTGAATTTCAGTTTCACATCAGAAATTTTTTTACTATTCCTCGATGAGTTATTTGCACATCGGTAAATCAGATTATGTTTTTATTTGTTTTCATGATAAAATATGTCATCATAAGCAATGTCCATACAGGGCATTGGCATGAAAAATGCAATGTTTATGTAAAAATGAACAACAAAAACTATGTAAAAGAAAAACTTACAACATTTAACATAATGGCAACCTTTAAGTCCCTTTCTAATCACATCTTCCTGCACTTTTGTTCTTATGCTACAAATTTTTGTTTTAGGTCAGTCCTGCATATTATGCAGAAATATGAATGCATCCACACTTTTTGTTTACTTTACTTCCAAATCACATGGTTGTTTTACTTTGCCCTAATTCTTTTGGGCATAGATTCATGCTCGAGTCAGTAACGTTCCTCTGTTTTTGCTCTATTAGGGACATGATTGCATCAGCAGTTGCTGCAGACTCCTTCACAGCACATCCATGATGAGAATCAAAGATGGTTCAGTGAGATGTGGCGACGGTCCAAAGCCAGTGAAGTACAAGGAACTTATCATCCTATTCATGAAATTAGATTGACATTATTTGAGCTTTATGACATGGTGTTATATCCTGCTCGAAGTAGTCATCAGAAGATGATGTGCTTTAGTAATAAAGGAGGAAACATTGTTAGTAGCAGTAGTTTGGCTGATCATGGTGTTTAAATGATGCTCAGCTGGTACCATGAAGAAAATATTCCCCAAACGTGAACTATAGATATGAATCCATGTCTTTTTAAATTATTAATGGTGAATTTTGACCTCAGCAGTTTATTGTTGTATCTGATCAGGCAGTTTTCTCAATATTTTACTGTCCAGGTTCAGTGAGTCTATGCAGAATGTGGCCTCCATGTACTGTTCTTAGCTGACAGGTGTGTGTGTGTTTGTGTGTGTGTGTGTGTGTGTGTGCTGTACATGATGAGTGTGAAAGTCTGTTTGGTGCAAAGCAAAACAGCCCAATGAGGAAGAC
>JBAMIG010000004.1:10186596-10196960 GCA_037177335.1 Kiunga ballochi
CATATTAAACTTATGCTTGACTTCATTTAATCTTTTACACTTCCTGCAAATTTACAAAGAACTTGAAATATATCCTGCATCACAGCAGCTGCTGCACATCCAGTTTTGCAGAGACTTGCTCAGTAACAGACAAAGAATGTGGGCCAGATGACTCTGACATTGAAGCCACATTATTCTTCGGCTGTCACGCTATACCCTTTAATTACGACCGTCTGACCTGTGACCTTTGGAAATGACCATCCTATAACCCCTACAGGTCAAGGAGCTAAGCCAGGAGGCAGACAAAGGCTCTGTTAAAGAGATACAATCCTGGAAGTTAATATTTGTTATCAGACAATGACAGATGCCGTCACTCAGCTGCTGATATTGTAACAATAATACATGGATTTATGTGACTTAACATTTAATCAGAACGTTTCAGATCAACACTGTCAGAGCGCTTGTCATTATCAGAGACTTTGACTTGTGCACTCTGACTTATTAGATTTATTTATTAGATGTAAATAAACCTAACTGTTCCTTTACACCTTTCTGCTTAGTGTAAATATCACGTTAAAAGATATTAAATCCTACAAAAAAACATTTAAAATGGCCATGGCAGAGGCAATGCCAGTACCTTAGGCATAAAGTCCTGTAAGGACACCAGTATGCCTGGAATTACTTGTAAATGCATTTATTTAACCTCTAACAAGTCAAAGAAAGCTCTGTTAAAAAGAACCTTTGCTTTGGACACTGCAAGATGAACTACAAAGCAAATTTATTGATGGATAGTTTAGCTTATCATCACTTGTCTTTTTTTACGTTTGAGATATTTTACCATATTATGTTGAGTTAGTTGGCAGATTGAACTCAGAACCATGTGTGTCAAAACTCCAGTTAAAAACCAGCAGCTTAGACTAAACTCAAACTGTTCTGTGCCCAGTTTAACCAATAAATAAGACATTTAAAAAAAAAAAGGGCAAGTCGTGTCCTGGGGAGGGATTTTTGCATTAATACTGGACTAATACACTTAGACACTAAAGTGATATTTTACCTTGTTGATAGTGCAACTTGTTAATATTCACTCTTCTATTGGTGCCAACGCAGGTGCATGACTGGGAGTTGATTGGTACATTATTGATAGTAAAACTAATCAAAATGGGATTCTGGATTCAGCGAAAATTGACCCCATTTGCCAATTCCTACATTAGAAGTGCTGCTGACCAATCCCACTCTTATTATACTTCATAGTATAATCTGCATACATTTTCTTAATGATTTTGCTAATCTAAATAGCCATTTCTATCATAATTGCTTTTGTTTGGAATTGAAGGAAAGATGGTGCAAATCCAGCCTCCACCAGCTGTTTTCTCCTCTAGGCACAAAGGGAGTGTCAGTGTGTGTTTCCTGACAGTCCCTCCCTTCGGTAAATCCACCCAGGTGTAATCTCCAACATGCCAGCTTGAACCACATCAAACCTTTCAAGCAGGAAGCTTCCTCACACTGTTATTATTCAGACAAAGATCCTGTTTTTAGCACATTTACCATTGCCGTTTTGTCTCATTCAGACCAGTTTCTGCAGATTTAAATAATTTTACTTTCCAGCACCAGTCACTTCAGTAACAAAGGCTCAAGAGGAACAAACCAGCCTCAGATGTTTGACTCGGCTTTGTGACTCATGTCTCTGAACCAGTAGTTGCCATTAAAATAAACAGTTTAGTACAGTAACACCGATTGTCTCATTTATCAGACATCTGTCTCAAGTTTGCCACTTCCTCACCTCTGCTTCATCTTTACTGGGAAATATTCATCCCAACTCCCCTAACTAGAAAATGACACAGTATAAGCCCCCTGAGTCCAATTATGCTGGTTTAGTTTATGACCAGTCTGTTCATATCCATTATCTTCTGCAGCAGCCTTTCAACTCCAGCCTGCTCATCACTTCCTAAAGCAGCTGGGAATGAGCAAATTGTTCACTTTTTCCTTTCCTCCGAGTTGCATTTGGATAATTTTATTCACCATTTCAAACCATACTATGTGCTTTTAGTTTACGCTGCAGATGTTGGCTCAATATGACAAAACAGTTCCCCAGTATGATGCTGAACAGTTAAAGTTTATTCTATAGATTTTAAAACTTGCCACAGAGGTATAGGACACCATAAAAGCAGCCAACATACAAGTATTACACAACATTTAGAGACCACCAACCAATGAGACAAATATGGATAGTTTTCATAATAATGGATCATGTTTCCATCAGTGTAACTAATGGCTACTCGTTCGCTAGCTTCATGCTAGCATTTATTCATTTCTTGATCCCACCCATAATAATAACAAAAAAGAAGTATGACGTTTATAATTGCTGAAGTAGTAATAAATACAATGCTATCAGACAACAATCTGGATTGGGATGATCTGTAACTAGTAGGGCAAAACCTCCTGGAAACAATATTTATTTAAAGGCCATTTAATTTTCCTGGTTAAATAAAATCCACTTTTAAGCCAACTTTAACATTTTTTTTTCTTTATAAAAAGAACTTTAAACAAATTAAAGGAGTTGTTTGCAATAAATATTCAATTACAGCAAGTTTGCGCATAACAAATGACAGCTTTTACACACGTATATATTACATATCAAAGGCTTCACTTAAGTTTCCTCCAACTGAAAATGACCTGAATTTTATTTGTTTTCCTTCTATTTTTTCCTTAGAAAGAAAAATAACATTTTTATTGAGTTTTTTTTAAGGGATTTTGGACATTAGTAAAATACTAAACATCTCAACTTTTAACCAGAATTTATGATTAAAGTAAATGTATAATGACCAGTTTTATTTGGCCACACTGCAATATTAATACTTTGGCACTTCAAATTTATGCTGCCTAAATGATCTACAAGACATTTTCTTTAAATCCAGTCTGTTTTGAAATGGATGAGTGCTGAAAATCAAAAGGCTGAACTACATTAAACAGAGAATAGGAGCAGAAACGGGGATGCTTGGGATTTCTGGAGCTTGTGTTTTTGTAAGAACAGCAATGAGCCGTGACACAAAACTCTCGAGCACTTTGCTTCTCAGATGTGAGCTTATCATCAGCTGTAAAGAGTGGCGTGAATTCCTCGGTCCCAGGCTGCAGCGATGGGTGTTTCTGAGCTGATAGGAAGTGACCACAGGTGCAAGAATAGGCCCTTACATCCTGAAGCATGTGATGATTAGACAAACAGGCCCCATGTCACTACCCATATGAGAAGAATGTCAACTATTGACAGAAAAAGCCTGATGGATGTATTTTACAAAATATATTGAAATCAACTAAGATTTGCAGATTAAATTAGCTTCAGCAACAATGATTTTGCCTGGTATTCTTTTATAGAGCTCAAACAGTTAAATAAAAAACACACTGAACAGAAGCTACTGAAAATCATTAAGACTGATACTCCAGTTGAAGCGGTTTTCCACATTAAGATGATTTAAAAGCACATCTTTAGAGTAAATGGTTATAACTAGTCTATTTTTAATATGCTAATTCAGGACAGGAAGCTGTAACATAGTACTCGCAGTGGTTGAATTTGGAAGGTGTTGTCCATTTTATGAACATCTGAGCCGACTGAGCAGCTGTAGCAAAGCATTCATCAGGGGGTAGTCTTACCTAGTTTCCAAATGAAGAGCACAGTTACAAGGTGGAAGCAATTTCTCACACTGGACAATCGTGAGAATGTTCCCAGGCGGCACTGCTCGTCCTCATGTCTACGGTAAAGAAGCAACGGGTTAGCAGGGGTTTGCATGTGGATGCAAATAAACATAGATCACACTCTCAATTCAGTTTTCAAAGCTGAACATTAACTCAAAGCTGTCTTTTCTAAATTAAACTACTAGTTTTGCCCAATAAGCAACAGGAAGTGTTCACATCTCTTATTGCAGGATAAAAAGGGAAGTAGTTGAAAAGAGCTCCAGTAAAGCAAATACATCAGTATTTAATCATTGGAGGAAATATAGACATACTCTATGTGGAGTCGCTGTTTCTACTTGACGTGCATTACTACTACTTCTCTCAATGTTACAGTGATCAAAGATAAGATATAATCCTCCATAAAGCTAGTGTGCTAGCCTCTGGAAATTAATCCCCATTACCTTAAAGTCTGGTAAAAGTTGGCTCTCCACAAACTCAGGTATAACTTTAATGCTACCCCTTTGTGGCAACATCCAAAGTAAATGTGACATAAAATGTGCCAATATCTAGTGGGGAAATTACAGATTGCAACTGAATGAATACTCCTCCCACCTCACCCAGCCTTATCCAGTATGCAGGAAGTCACCTACGCAGGGGATTGACTAGCGCTTTAGTAACTTGTAGATTCATTTGGGTCAAAGTTTGATAACTTTTGTGTTAGTTTCTAAACTAAACTGCATCCTGACACAGACTCTGATGTACAGCAAAACTAAATAAAATAATTGAAGTTGCAGCAGAAGTTAAGAGGAAACAGGTCATTCACTGAGATAAGCTTTAGGTGGAGTGTGAATGGGCTTAAACCTGATTGGCTCAGAGAAAAAAAGTCCCAGAAACTGCAATGACAGTCTTTAGATAATGCAATGACTCAGTATGATCATGTAAACCCCACAACAGTGAGTAACACATTGTACAGTTAAGGCTTAACCCATGTTTCCCCTTTAATAGAAACATGATATATTCAGCATGCTGTGCAAGATATGACAATGGAAATTTAGTGTGAAGCTGTTTACATTTTAGATTGTGCAAATACTAACCATGACTTTAGAGTATCCAAACACCCACCTCTCCTCTGACCAAAGATTGCATTGTTGCTGTTGTTTCCATTTGTCTCCTTCAACGACTCCACAGACGTCTTGTTAGAGGCGGCACCTTCATCATCAGTTTTCTCCTCCACACTGTGGTCAGCAGGCGCAGGAGGACTCTGAGGCTCAGTTTTTGGTGGAGGACTCTGCTCTGTGGCATCGACTTTGGGCTTGTCTTCCGAGCCGTCTGGAGCTGCAGACTCTTTGCAGTCATCATCATCAGCAGGTTTATTAGTCTCAGCTGCTAACAACAACGGAACTCACTGTATTTCTTATGCTCATGCATTTATATACAGTGCTTTCTCTTTTTTTCAATTTAACTTAATAAAATGTAAAAATTAAGCAACAGACTGCGTCACTTCAGAATATAATAAAACAAATATTTACCACTCAATTTAAACTTTATACTTTTAAGACATTTCAAATTAATTACAGAAGTTTAATCACATTGCAGATTTGCTGTTTTGATAAGCGTGTTCTGTATTCAGCTGCCACATAATGACATCCTTTTGACTTATCCAGCCTGAAGTAGTTTGTTCTCAGGTGGGAATTATCTTGAACAACAGCATTTCGGGGGGCCACCATGTTGGTAATGAGGCTACTGATTACTAACCAGTTTCTAATGAGCCACAGTCATGCAGCTGTTGTACACTGTGGGAAAGTAGGGAGGCCCCATCATTATCTGCCCCAGATTTTAGGTGGAGGGAAAGCAGAGATGAGGAAACAGGGAGTTGCTGTTTGAGGCATGATTCTCTGTCAAAGCTAAGATAGCTCAAACAGAAGTTCATTCTTCAGAACAACATCACATCTGTCGACTTGTAGCCGAATACATGCGATTTGATTTCTGAATTTAGTACAACTAAAATGCAAGATTGAAATTTAAATGCAAAAGTAAAATTAACAAACAAACCAACCAAATAGTCTAAATTTAACCTCAGAAAATCCCATTTCTTTTCCTTCAGGCTCAGATGCAGTTTGAATTCAGTTTTAAACAATATACAGAATCTAATCAGCTACACAGCTATTTCTGTACATGCGGTTTGGGCAGTGCGCTCATGTTTTGCATTTGTATCCAATAAAGCACAGCAATGACATGAGACAGCCACAAGAAACCTGCATGAAATGAATGAATGCCGTGTGATAAAATGCAAAGAGAATACACTTTAAGTATAAAACATGCTTCCGGTTAAATGCTGGAGGCAAGAAGTGCATCTGTATTCCTAAAACAGATTGAGCCGATGTCTGTTACAGGGTCTCTGGAACACAGTCCAAAATGGTTTTACATGATAAACGATCAAGTATCTGCATGTCTTGTACAAGATCCCATAGCAAGTTACTCAAACTGGGTCGATTCCAGCATTTAAACATTGACAAAAAAATGGGATGGTTTAGACTTCAGAGCACAATAAGCTAACATTTCACTTCTTCAAGTATCAGAGCTGAGTTAGGACACTAGTATTTTTCTTTTCCTGTTCCTCCCACACAGGTGATTTCACTTAAGCTGATTAGACCTCTGCTCCCTGATGAGGGAGCAGAGGCAGACAATGAGCCCATGTCAGCTGGAACGGCTACAAACACCTGTGTGTTTCTTTAACGATCTGGAGCCCAGGTGTTGGTGTTGGAGCGCTGCTTCTCCGTCATTTCAGCAGGTTTTAAGCCAGGTTTTCAAAATTACACCCATCTTGTCTTCCAAAATGGAAAAAAAACCCATTTAAGCTAAAAGATTTGTGGTTTTAAAAGAGGAAGGAAATGAATGACACATGCTAACTTGGCCAATTCTGATAAAGAAATATATATTTGTATGATTTAACTAATAGAAAAAAATACAAGTGAACTGTATAGTTAAGTTTAATATGGTTTACTTTAAGGTTTCCCAAACTTGGTACTCATGCAACCCCACTCTAACACACCTGATTCCTCCTTATCAGGTTCTTTACGAGCTATTTATTTAATTTAGATCTCAAAGCAAATGTTCTGTTGATGGTGCAAATGAGCCACAATTAATGAAAAGCAAAGTATAATAATGAGAAATAAGGAAGGACAAATTTTGGATACGTGCTGCGTCCTTCCTCCTGGAGGAAGGAAACAATTTGACATGGATTTTTAAAGCTACCATCAACACTGACCACTACAATGCTATGTAGCTCAAGGGGAGTGACATGTCCAGACATGACAGCGGCTTTTATCTTTTAACACAGCAAAACCTCAAGAGTAAACCAGAAAGACTTCAAGTAAATGTGTTAAATAAGAAGTAATGTACTCTTATTTCTTTTTCATTTTGTTCTTGGATATTAAAATGATGAAAATGCAAAACTCACCACAATCTCTTTGATTTTAATTCCTAATTTCTATAACTTCTACATTTAAAACTTACATTCTGACTTGGTTTATATAATAGACTTTGTTCAAAGTTTTGCAATAATCTGAATTATGAAGTATAGTTTATGTTTACACCTTTTGGCAAAATTAAAATGTGCTGAAAAAAACCCATTTCAGAGATATTAGGCATCAACTGCAATGATTGCACACCGGAGGGTTTCCATTTCCATCAAGTGGTGAACTTTAGTACTGCCGGCCATGCATTTAGATTTTCAGCTCATCAGTAGCTCATCTGAACATTTAACAGAAAAAATGATTTAGTTTCATATTGTGAGACAGTCCCACAATAAAACCCTTCTCAACATTGACAAAACAAAAGAACCTGACCACTAGATTAACAGAAAAAAAGGTGAAAGAACAGCTGTATAAGCTGGATAAGTATTTTGGGAGTCAGTAAAACCAGACAAAATAGCTCAGTCATAACAGAAACCACAGTAGGCTACTTCCTGAGGAAGTTACTATGCTTACTTCCTGTTGACTTTTCAGGACGTGCAGCAGAGAGCATCTCAAACTAACCTGGCATACTGTTAAATAAAGTCCAAAAAATGAGCCGAAGGTTACTTTTGCTTCTCTAACAAATATTAATGATATAAAGGAGAACTATATAGTCCACAACCCAAAAGCTATATACAACAAACAACTAAAAGACTTCCTGTTCACGTTGCCACTATGACCACTGGACCTTTGAGCAGTTTATTTGTGCAGGCAATAAAACTGAAAATAAATCATAACTATCATTTATTTAAGTAAATAATGATGTGGACGATCTCAAATCTGGGAAATTCACAAGAACCCAGATTATTTTTATCATTTAATGTGGCAAGCTATTTTGCATAATGATATAGTTTATTTATATAAATTAATGCTTTTTTTCCTTTGTTTTTTTTAGACACAGCAAAGCATATCGTTCTCCTGTAATATATATTTGCATTAATCATAATCAACCTTTTTACTACATCCATGCTGTGTTAGGTATTGCATGCGGCAAACTGCTTCGAGCTGTACTTCCTTTAACTCGCCTACAAATGAGGAAGGAAAACTACATAATTAGCTCAAAACTTACACCATTCTTTTAGAAGCCAGCCCTGCACATTGGGCTTTTACAGAAAACTGAAAACACAAATCAAACAGGAGTTTCATTTTTACCCCTCTGTGCTTCTTGTGTTGCTTCTGTTGCTTGTTTTTCCTGTGTTTCAGGTTTGGGCTCCTCTTCTGGTTCCTGTTGCTCTTTTGCAGTATTTTCTGGGCTTTCAAATGTTTGCATACCTGTAAAATATCACAAAAATGATGAGTTATTTGTCAAAACATAGACACTGAGCGGCAAGTAGGTCTTTGATTAAATATAATCAGCCATTGAGCTGCTAGACCAACCATTTTGAGGTGCTGAATGTTCAGGGTCTATAGTACTGAGAGGGATGGTGGCTTCATCTGGTCTGGAAGTGAAATCAACAGAGTAGCGCTATGGAAAGAAAAGGTTTTAACTTACTGTTTTTATTCATATATATATGTATGTAAAGTATATGAAACCGTAGTGACACAAGTGAGGCACTCAAATTTCCAGTTTATATACTGGTCACAAGGTTATTTATTATTTTTTTTAGTAATTACTGACAATAAACCAATAAATATCAAAGGTATTAAACTATTTGTTGGATTCTTGCAGGCGAATAACTACTGTACTTACCCTTCTTCTTTTCTGTACAAGGTAACAAGCAAATAGAAATCCAACAGCAACAAGAAGGATCAAGACCAGGATGATAATGCCTGAAAAATAGGAATAAAAATATTCATTTACTTTTTATTCAATAGTCAACATAACATGTTTGATTTAGTTAATTTTTGAGCAGAACTTTCACCTGTGCTGTTACTTTGCTCTGATGGAGAAATGGTGCCTGTAAAATATGCACTTTAATCATTAATCACTATAGAAATAATTCACAAAAACTGCAAACTGGAAGCCTTTTAAAAAAACCCCAAAGGGGTTACACAGTTTGATCATTTATTAGTTAAAATAGAGTTTCTAAATATGAGTACAAAAACATGCCTAAACATGTGTTTAATGTGGTTATAAAACAATAAAAGCTTGCTTTTACTTGGTGTGTATTCAGACAAGATAACAAAGCTTTCACCGAGCTCTTATAATATGTGTTAGCATGCAACACAGACAGATGTTTTCCATTAATGCTTATTGTACCACTGCAGTGAAATTATGTTTATCAATCCCTTTTACTCTGTATTAATCCCTCTGGGATTGGCTTGGTTATTCATTTGGTTCATGCTTTCCTATGTTCACATGCCTGTCAGCTTCTTTATCATAAGGCTTCATCATAAGGTGTCATTAGAGTATCATGCATTACAGCCACACCCCCACAATACTGCAATGCACCTGTTGCAATTTCCTAAAACTCTTCCTCTGGCTAAACCTTACACTGTCTGTATGATTACAAGTCTTATAATATCGAGACTGCTGAGTTAAATGTTTCTTTCTAAAGAAAACCTCCATTCATGCTGTATCATTATTTGATCATGTAAAGAAAATGTTCTAACTTACTTGGGCGGATAATGTTTTTCATGGTGGTAGGGTTGGTAGTTTTAGGAGGAGGAGATGTGCTGGGCAAAGTGGGAATTGTATCCTTGGAGGCAACTGAAACACATAAAAATGTAATGGTATATATGATAGGTTTTCATGGTGTGTCAGTGTTTCACAATGTAAATTAAAAATTTGAGCTTACTCCGGGTGGGGTTGTTCCTCATGGTGGTAAGTGTTACTGGTTCATAGGGGGTAGGTGTGAGGGAGGATTCAGCCACTATGGGACCATCTGAGAAGAAAAATATTCCACAAAAATGTTAAAAAAATATAAACGACTAATCAAATGAAAAATGATCATGAATTGATTGAGCGTCGCAATAGTCATAGTCCAGGTTTTATAAGATCTAAATAGCTCTCACCATTGATCCTTGTTGTTTCCATTGTGACAGTACTGTTATCAGTGGTGTTAGAAGTAACATACGTGGTGCTAAAAGGAGTAGTTGAGATGCTGTTGGTGAATGTGTCAGAGGTGCTACTGTCTTCTGCATGGCCCAAAGATGACATGTCTATTAGAATCGCAACCAAACCTATAAAAGATAGATAGATAGATAGATAGATAGATAGATAGATAGATAGATAGATAGATAGATAGATAGATAGATAGATAG
>JBAMIG010000004.1:10236149-10265728 GCA_037177335.1 Kiunga ballochi
AAATGACATACCGCACCTGGTGTCCTTTATTTTTCCTTTTGAGATTTTTTTTTTAAGTTATTCTCCTCAGGTCTTAGTAGGAAGGAAAAACACCATACTAAAAAAGCACATTAAAATAAGGAGACAAGAGGAAAACTGATGCCACTGCAGAGAAAAAGAACACCATGCAATGCAATCAGATGAATCCATGTCAACATTTAGGACAATATTTACCAAGAACATTTCTCACTAAACAGAAACCTTATAGTAGATGTTACAAATAAATAAAACAAAGAAAAGTATTGGAAAAGCACAGTTGGGGGGAGGCTTAATAAATAGCAACAAAATGGTACTAATAATACTAACAACGTTACGTAATGATTGTCCATTTATCCAGGACCTTTGAGAAGAACAAATGAATTCAACTGTGCAGAATTTTCTTCAATTTTTCTGTTTCTTCTATTTTATTTGTGTTAGCAAAATCTGTGAAAAGACAGAAATATAAGCAGGCTTTAATGACATTCCCTGCAAAACACCTTAAAATCTAGAGATAATTTCTCCATTTTTGTCTCCTGTTTATTTAAACATGTAATCAGTGATAAAGTATTTATATCTGGTTACATGAACATCACATGTTCTTTACTAAATTGGATTATTTTAATTCACTGCTCTGAGACAATATCTGAATATCTCTGTGGTCTTTTAACAAAAAACCATGATGATTTAGGTCAAATGTCTAGAGTTAACATAGTGGTCTAAAAATCAACAGGTAAGGTTATTTTGTATCCCTTTACTGTGATTATTATCATCACAATGTATACTCTAATCTTAATCTCAATGAATACATTTTTTCTTTCATATTTGAGTGTTTGTGATGTGATACAGCAGTTTAGTGAAACAACTTTTATGAATAGTAGGAATTGATTTCACTCACCTTAACTAGAAAAATAAATGGGCGAAAATCAAGTTTTGAAAATCAATAAAATCTTCAAACTTGTGGAATCTTCCAGTTTGGCCCACACAAAACCATCACATCCCACAAGTATTGTGGCCTCCCAGTTTTTGGACTCCATCAATGCAGAAAAACAAGACCACACACACGAGCACCCCCCCAACACACACACACACATATCCACACTCGTACAGACACAGACTCAAAATGTCTCTGACTGTACACCTTGAAATGAAATGAGTCTGTTGGGTTACATTTGCATGCATTTGGTGAGAAATGCAAACAAGATAAAGTTTGATTGTCAAAGTTGATTTTCAAACCTTTACACAACCTACAAGAGGCAGTGCTGCTGACAAACCCATCTCAAAAGGTTTTTCTTTCTACTTGCAAGCCACTTCTGCCTCGCTTTCTGAATAATTCTATTCTGTTAGAAACATAAGACCAGATGACCACACAAATATTTGGAGTACACAGTGATACTTTGGCAGTTTCCTCTTTGAAATGGCATGTAAGCCATAGGTTGTGAAAGACCAGTGGGGAAAAAAAGCATTCGAGAGAAGGACAAGTGATGAAATTCATCTGACTCTTGCACTGCGGTGCACAAATGATTTATGATCAGTCCATCGTCTAATTTGCAAGCTGGTTTATCTCACCAGCACTGTTTGAGCTTTGTTCGCAGCAATCAGAATCCACTGAGCTCTTTTGGTGGGCTGAGTACATCACAAGAACATAAAGGCTCAGTTCATGTAGCATCATAATATAAAACATACCATATGGCTTCTATGTCGTGTCTTGTAAAATAATAACAACCTTACTAATTAAAGACATTGTGTCAAAGGAATACAGATTCCAGTTGTGGTCTGATGCTGCCAGGTCTCCCCCATTTACGTTTTTATATTCCTCTCCCAAAGGGTGAATAAAAAGACAATTTACAGCATATTACCACAAACGCATTGGGTCTGTGAGCACCAACGTTAAACACCTGCTTGTTCTGCCCACAATTCGTGTAACAATACTGCTGTTCACAATTATCTAGCACTTGCCGTTTTTCAGAGCCTTAAATTAAAGTGTTAGCTCGCCAAAATGACAAAAAAAGTAAAATGTTCTCACTTATGCTGGTGGTATTCTGTTATGGTCTCTGTGTCCTTTTGTGGGAAATCATATTCTATATTAGTGTGAAGGAAGTGAATCCAATTGAAGTTCCTAGATTGTTTTAGCAGGTATTGAAGAAAAGATGTGGTTTTTAAGGTTGCTGGCACAACCTACTTTCAAGAAATGAAGGTTTATGCTCCTGTAAACTGATGTTTATGATGTTAATTCTTTTTTAAATAATTATTAAACCAGTTAATGTTATGCCTAATCAGGAGCATCTAGGCCAAATCATGTTCTTTCAATAACCAGGGTTGTTACCTGATCAAACTGAATAGCACAAATAAACCGACTGAATTTAGGATTGTGGAATAATTATGGTTGGGTATAAGGGGTATGAACAGAACTAAAATCCAACATCTGGCTCTTTAATTTTAAAATGTGGGCTTCATTTGTAGTTATAAACCAAGTCCTAATGCAAAACAGTGGAAAATGAGCGCTTTGCATCATTTTTCCAACACCAAAGGAAACCTTATATACTCTATTTGATCAATCATTCACTGCATTCAACTGACAAGAATGGTCTTGTGAGAAGTGTTGTTTTACAGAGACCCCCTATCTGAAGAGGAGAGAATGGATATACAGCTGGAGGAAATGTTTTATTACAGTCTTCGTGTGTTTCAACTCATGTAAGTATGCTTCATATCCTTGGTGGTCCAATGCTGCTATCAGCATGTGGAATGTAACACAGTGACTACACCCTAAAGGTTCTGCTTTGTCTCTTTGCAATTAGCGGAAGATAAACTTGGGGTTTACACTGTCCCGATCCACTCTTTGTTTCTTAAATTATTTGCTGATCTTTCCCACAAGAAAGTACAAACATCTAGCTTGTGTTTATGGTCACTGACTTTTGTTAATTTCTTGCTTGCCTTAAATGGCTGTGAGGACGAAAAGACATGATAATGAAGCAGTGTTTACGTTTTTGGGTGCTTAGTGGCAATAGGTCTGCAACTGTTTGCGGATTTTGTTTTCTTGTGCAGACTGATTTGTGCACATGTATGGAGGACATCTGTGAGTTTAAGGCAATGTGAGACAGCCTGTCTATGTGTCAGTGTGACGGAGGGTTTGAAGAATGGTAGGGGGCATACAGTGGCAGACAGGGCAGTGACCCCATTAGTCTGAGATCAACTCTGCTGAGAGAAGTCTGAAGATGGGACACGAGTGCTCAATCACACTTTGTGTGTTTATGTGCATTTGCAACTTGACATATTTACTGAAAAAATATGTTTTTTCTAAGTCATGCAATCAAAATGACACGACAGAGTTACATTTCCTTAAATTTCTCACACGTGTTTGTGTATGATTAGATTTTTAGACAGCAGAAGCTAAAAATGTTATTTTTTTCTATTGGGAAATTCTTCACATATAAGTTGGTTTTGTTTGTGAACAATAACCAACAAACTTATTCTCTTCAACCCCATTTGAAAGGCGGTGTCTGTCTTCATAATCTGAATTTATTGCCACTTCTTTTTCAATCATTTTATGTGGGTGTTGATTTTAAATTGCACATTTTTTTATTGTGTGTGTGTGTGTGTGTGTGTGGGTGGGGTGGGGTGGGGGGGGGTGGGGGAATACACTCGAGTATGATTGTGTCGACTATTTATTCAACCCACTTACTACTGAAAATTTATGTTGAAATATATATTTCCCATAAATCTGTATTCATGTTTGTTTAAAAACTAACTCAAGATTGCCAGGATTGAGGTCAGCATGGAGACCACCTCTCATGCTGCTGCTAATGAAAACCTTCAGGCCATGAAGAGGCTAAACTTATCTGACTAACATGTAGTTATGCAATACCTATTCTTTTATAGCTATTGGTGCGTTACATGGCAGATATGAATCAAAATCACTAAGGAGAGGCCAGATTGGATTACATTAAGGAAAATATATACACATATATTGTAATAATTGGTAAGTATTTTTAAAGACATTTTTTTAACTAAACGAAAGAAAGTAGATCAGAAACATCCTGACATGAGGCGGGAAAACTTAATAAGAATTACCCATGCTTGGTAATCAGACCCCATAAAAAAGGGACATTTTACCCTGAAAATTTTTATTTTAATGATTAAGGGCCAGTCAAAGACAATATTATGAAATACGAACCTTAAAACAATTAACGGGGACAATAAAACCCAGAAGTTCTCCCATCACAATCTTTTTATGAAGGAAGAGAGAAAAGAAACATCTCAAACTGATTCCACACCTTAAAGAGATATATGATGCTTTAAAATCCTTCCTTTTAACATGTAAATCATTAATTTATTGTCTGTATAAAGTAGAACCGCAATGCTTTGGTCTGAATTCCTGCTTATTCTTGCTCCACACACACCTCATTACCCTGTTCTGAGGTGCGTCTTCAGAGCGACTCCTTTTGGTGCGGTCTCTTTAAATGTGAATAAGGTCTGTCATGCTCCGCCCACCGTCCTGGTCACAGGAAGTTCAACTCTACCCTGTTCTGCCATGTTTGTAGCTTGATAGCAGCGATGTACTAATCTCCCAGCAAAGAAACATTGTATTGGTAAGTTTACTATAAATGTATATACAAATATATACACAGGATATACAATTACTGTGAAGTAATAGATTAAAAAAACTTAATAAAGAATAGAGAAAATTAAACAGACTGAAAAAATATGGCCAAAAAGAATATAAAAATATATATGCAGCATCAGGGGGGAATTATTTTGCATTTTCTTCATTCCTAAACACTTAAAAGTGCACAAAAATGTATTTAAGGGCTAAAAAAGTACCAGTTCCCTTCGTTCCACATTGTAAAATCATTCCAGTTATGCAAACAGCAGAGATTGTGAATTTCCATTTTACTGTAATTAGTAAACCAAGTTCATGTCCACATTTTAGTCAAAGATATACAACAGAAAATTAAACTGATCAAAGTTTGAATTTGATGACTTGAGCACAAATGTTTTTTTTAAAACAACATTTGCCTCATTTTATTGTGAAACTACTGAAAGTGGCTTTTAGGTCTTCTTTTCACTTGAATAAATCCTAGGTGGAATGTTTACATTCAGCAAGAAGAAATGTCTTCCACATTCTGTATTTTATATAAACCCACAAATGACATGTATTACTAATGAATCAGAGATAGCTGATGAGACAACTTACATCTGATATCTTGTCAAAACACTCAAATCGGATCTTGGTGAGAAAATTAGCAGCAGAAAAAGGCAATTCAATTGACATTAAATAATCTTTGTCTGTAAAAGAGTGCAGTATACAAAATATTTTCTTTTGAACTCACCTGCCGCTTGATCACTATCTAATAACATTGGTCAGACTCCTATTTAACAAAAAAAGAGAGAGAGAAACTAATTTTAGTGTATGTTATAAAAAATTGCAGGTGTATACACATATGTTCCTCAGCCAGGCTTATTCAGATGCCATGAGTTGAAGGAGCCCTCAGGAGATCAGGCCTACCTGATGGAAAGCTTGATACGCCAAACAGGAACAGATGGGTTGATGACGGCGGGGTACTGGGAGCAAGGACATAAAGGGAAAGAAAGAAGGCAGAGAGTATTGACAGTGAGGGACCACCATCGCTGCTGCCCACACCAGACTACATTTACCACCAGCCCCCCAGCCTTCATCTCACTAAAATCATTTTCAGTGCAGTTATTCTTGACTGTAATGAATCTACAATTTGCACACATATGTAAGCTGCCAAACATGGTACTACTTCAGGATCCATTTAACCCTGATGGAACCATTTACAAACAACTGCCCACAAAGAGTCATCCATCTGCATGTTAACTTCTTACTTGCCCTTGGGGGTATTATGCTATTCTCCATTACAGGGTTCAGAGCGGACCAAAGAAACTGAAACTGGGAGAAACTGGAAACAGTTGCTTTCAAAGCAAAATACAGCCAATTAGCCAACTATGGTCACTTCAATCATTGTGTTCTTTCGACTTTATTGTTAAAAAGAAATACAGTATCAAAGTGAAGCAAAAGACTTTAAATCTGTGGGAGGTAGAGTGGGCTGCATGGTGGTGTGGTGGTTAACACTCACAGCAAGGAGATTCCCAGTCCGAATCTCAGCTGGCTTTTTTCTCCCTGGGTACTCTGGCTGACTCCCACAGTCCCATTACATATGCATGTTGGGTCAGTTGGAGATCTAACTTAACCATAGGAATGCAGGTGACGGTATGGTTGTTTGTCTCTGGGTTGGCACTGTGGTGGACTGAGTTTTTTCTCCCAGTTCTCCACAACTAACTAAACCCACTAAAAAAAAGGATAGGAGGTCAAGTGCCTCATTTCTGACCACTCATTTTTATGAAACTTAACATACAGTCCCAATTGGTATTTGGTATTTGTCTCATGCTACCACCCTGTGGAGCCCAGTGTGGTTTAACTTACTCATGCCATGTGTATACCTAAGTCAAACAAGGCCTAAGGACACTTCAGGGTGGTACAGAGAAAAGAAGGGGCAAGGAAGCTAAAGGCGAGGTAGTGTGGTCTGATAGCTTAAGTCTGGGATTTAGAGACTGTTGATATCGGGCAGACAGCCCAGGCTCAGTCACTGACTCACTGCGGGTGACGCTGCATAAGTCACTATACTTAAAATGTCCTCATGTTTAGATCTGTTCAAGTGGAAATCAGCCACACTCACACAGCTGGAAATGGCTACTGGATCGGATTTTCTTGTTTCTCTCTTGCTTTTCCCTGAAGCCTTCACAAACAGATGGCAGAGGCCTATTAAGCTGTTGTCAAGACTATTAATGACATTGTGAACACTTTCAGAGGTCTGTATGCCTTATGGCATACGACTGCCAAAGCCTGGCCATTAAAGAAGGTGTCAGAGTAATACAATGCTGCTGTGTGCTGCAAGGTGAGGTATGGCTGCCATGAAAGAAAAGTACACACATGGTTGAAGACTGTTTGCAGTAGACTGACATTAATGATTTAATGGTAGTGGTACCATAAAGAAAAATCTATTAGTGAGATGTAAAAACTTGTGCATGATGGTATGCTGTTAGCATATAGAAAATGACTTGTATCCACTAATGCTGACATGAGAATTTGTCCACTCACCTCTATGTATATTTTCTGTGAAGGTTTTCAAAAGGTTAGCACTACCTGTGTATTTAGCAGAGCTGTGGACTCGAACCAGATGACTTGGACTCAAATTAGACTTAAGTCATTATTTTAATAACTTCAGACTCGACTTGATAAATTTATGAATGACTTGGAACTCAATTTAGACTTGCACTGAAATGACTTGTGACTTAACTTTGACTTTGGGCTGTTGACTTTGAAGTAAAGTCAGCTAGTCAAAGTTAGCTAGCTAAATTTAGCTTAGTAACAGAACATTAGCATGATGCACGCAGCAATCCATTGAGCCCACACCTGTAGCTACTATAAAGTAAACATGTTTTTGGTTGTGGAGCAGACTCCACTTTAGTCAGAATACAAAGACATGCTATATAAGTTTTAACAGACTATAAATGCTACAGCAGAGATATAAGATATTCCCATGTTAACGTCATTCGCTTTTCTGAAAGCTTCCCTCCCTTCTGAACTGAATAAATGTAAATACCACTCGGTTCATATTTTACAGGACTGTTTATTGTAAATACATAAGAGTTGAATTTGAAATGTTTAAATAAGCAGAAATTTCAGAAAAATATTATTTAGTGTAAACTTTATATTTCAACATTTATAACAAAAACATAATTTGATAAAGATCTCATGGTGACTTGGCTGAGACTTAAAACTTAGTGTTTAGGACTTGTACTTGACTCGGGACTTGGTAGTCCTGACTTGGGACTTGACTTGGGACTTGTTAGTTGTTACTTGGGACCTACTTATGACTTGCTACACAATGACTTTGTCCCACCTCTGGTATTTAGTCTAAAGGAATCAAAGTAGGCTACTATGCCAGATTACTTTTCAGATGTCTGAATAGCTTTTCTAACTGCTTCCTTTTCTTCTTTCTAACAATTTAACTTCCATTTGGTTGGTCCGTTTTTGAGAAACGAGAAAGTGGCAGGAACTTCTCTTGCTAAAACTCTCTTGATGAATCATCTGGAGATCAATTGTTATTGAGGGTGGCCTTCTGAATACCATGAATTTCTGCTCTATATTCTAGCAATCTGAGATATCTCAGATTAATCTAAAAACTATGCAATGTCAGCATCAACCAGTGTTTCAGTGTTTAAAGCTATTTGAAAGAGGCAGCTTGCTCTGTTTGTGTTCATATCATTACTCAGTTAATTTAATGGGAGTCATTAACTTCTGCAGACGAACCCAAAATTAAGTGCTGACCACCTCTAAGAACAGGCACAGACAGCTTTAGGCTTATTTATAAACTGTGAGATGTGAAGTAGTGAGTTTGTCTTTTTTGGAGTGGAAAATCTTCTATTTTCACAAGTTCTGTAATTATGCCTGTTCAATGTGCTCTTGATTATCATGCTGGGTTTTGGATCAAATGATGCTGTAAGAAAACGGACAGAAAAGACAAAGCAGACTTTCAACATGTCCTTGGCCTGGGAAACAGCAGAGGCGGCAACCGTAGCTTGTGGAGTCATATTGTTGATGCTTATGCGGTCACACGCAAACCAAACCGTCAGACCTTAGGATATCCTTTTCAAAGGGGTCAGACGCTGAGTGCATGAAAAATTCCCCACTGACCCTGCAGAATTAAAAAGACTGAAATAAGTGGTAATCAGTCGGTCAAACATGCTTACTAATATTTTGAATTTGCAAAAAAATATAAGGAGAAGATCATACATTTTATGCAGACATCCTATCGCTGTACTTTCTTGTCCACAGCTGCATTCCATATGTTTTCACGCTTTTCAGCAATGCAGCTCTATGCGTTTCTGTACTTCAAGCTTTGGCGTTTGTGTGATTGTGGTGTTGATGGTACAACCCCTCTGCTCTGTTCTTTCCCTCCTTTCACATACACTTGGTCCTGAAATGTCTCCAGTTGGGTATCATAAAGAATGTGAAGGGTGGGGGGTCAGATCTTGCAGAATCTGCCACAGCTTCATAGCACACACACAGTCATTTCCATAATTGCCCACAATCAAACCAACCCCTCCTGGATTCCATCTGCTCCAGATTCCTGCAGATAAGCTGAGCCGGGAATCTGATGAGTGCTGTGGACCCCCAAGTAAGAACAGGTGCTGCTAATGTGGCTGATTTCAGGTTCTCTGTTTCCAAAAAAAAAAAAAAAAAAAAAAATTAAGGACAGGCTGTTGTTCCAGCATTAATTGCAATGGTCAGACATTCCCTATGGGATTGCCATTGTGTGACTATGTTAAGGACATGAATGAAAGAAAAATTAACACTTTGGTTTTATTTTTAAAAAACTAGCCAAATTAAGAGGCCTTTCAAAATTAACTGTAGCTGGGTTGGTCCACGACTGATTCACATTGTGACTATATTTTCCATTTCCACATGCAATTTTCCTACCAGAATAAACCTTTTACACCAGATTAAGAAATACATTAAAATAGCTCAACATTGAGGTCTGAATTAGTTCCTTAATATAGGATTTGCATTAGTCAGAGTTAGTCCTTTTAACATAAGGATACATTATTTTATTCTAGTCTGCACTTGTACATGTATGGTTATTATTTATACACTCTGAGCTGATCCTTTTCCATTTCCTACTATTATAACATGTGAAAAAGTACAAAAAAAACATACTGAGAATCTTTACAGAGGTTAAAGTAAATTTAATATTCCTTTTTATTGAAAACCTGAAGTTAGAAAATGAAAAAAAATCTTAAAATAAATAAAAGCACAACATGTAGTGGTTTGGGTGATTAAATATACTATAAAATTGTAAGAATTACCCAAGTTTTGTAAGTAGTTGAAAGGTAGTTTGGATATGAGAGCACTAAATGTAGGCTAGAAAACACCAGATTACCGTTTGAAGGTTTGGGTTAGTGTGAATTGAACCAGTGTTAATAAATAGTAGTTTTATCATTGTTTTACAATTAGCCTTTAAATAATGCCTTAATGATGTCTGTATCTCACAGCTTATAAGTAACTGTTCATTTATTAGTTTAAAAAGGGAAGAAAGAATAAATATTAACAAAGAACCAGAATAATTATAACTCTTTGAGAAATAAAGATATTCTAATCCGAAAGGGAATCGTCAATTTTAATTCTCCTCGGGCAATTAGTCAATAAGCTTTTTTTTTTTTTTTTTAAATCACAGGTTTAGATGGTGTAACACAATTAAGCGCACTGAAAAAAAACAAACATGCACTTCTTTGGTCTCTAGGACAAGTCAGCAGCAGCGGGACGCCCAGTGTCTGCACTCTCTGTTTTACTGCTCCGCCAGGTGACCGTTTACCTCAGCGTGGACGCGGTGGACACACGCGCGCCCCCGCGAAGCAATACGTCACAGCGCTCGCTCCTCTTCTCGCGCGCTGGTTAAAAAGAAGGCGGAATGGGCACGGGAAAACATGTGTGCGCTCTGAGGACTTTAGTGAGAGACAACTTTTTTATTCTTATGTTGTTTTGTCCCCTGCATGAACAAACTTGCTGTGCTCTAAAGGAATTACATCTGAAAGGGACGTCAGGCTCGCTGAGTTGTGACTTTTGGTGTTCTTCAGGATAACTTGTGTTGCTTTTCTTTTCCATTCCTTTTTTTAAATATTATTTTTTAACTTTCGAGGTGAAGCATATTATCAGAATACACGTTAATCTAATTAATTTTCTTACAGACTTATTGTCTTCATTGCAATAGTCATTTGAGGACACCTGCGTTTACGAACAAATAATCTGTCATTTTTGTGAACGGTTTCAGCTGCTTGGACAAATATATCTGAATAAACTTACAATCTGCCCTGTAGGAAAAAAAAAAGCCATATTTTGTTTTCAATTTAGTGTAGTTTTTTCGTTGTAGGCTACTTTTTTTTCTAATTTTATGTGTTTTTGAAACTATGAAGCATTTGCAATTTGTGCTCGTCTTGGCCATCGCGGTCAACGTGTGGGAATGTGGGGACGCAAAGTTCGGAGAGAGGGGAGAAATGACCTCCAGGAGGAGAAGATGTTACGACGGAAGCTTGCCTAAGCGGCTGAAGAAAAGGGAGAGAAAGCTGTTGCTTGACGGCGGAGAAGTTTGCCACAGGTTGTACCCTCGTGTGTCCTGTTGTCCCACCAGGAAAGCCGCCAATCAGATCCTTCACCGCAGGGATGCCAGGGTAAGTTAAAAGTCCATCCACCACGTCGGTTTCTCTAATCAAAGGAATGGATTTTTCACCACCAAGCAACACTCGAGCATGGTCATTATGTTGATTATTACTGACGGTTATTTGGGGACAAGGAAGCTGCACTGGGCTGTGCTTCCTATTCCAAAAACCTGACATTCTCACTGCAGGGACACATTGTTCATCTTAGTTACAGTGTTAGACGACGTGATTCTACAAACCTGTTATACGCAGAATTGCATCATGAACTTTCCATTATCACGCATAAGTCACAGCAAGTCTGCACATATAGATTAGGTTTTGTTTTCAGTTGCCATTTCTGTAAACACTTTTGATGAACCACTCACATGGTCTACATGTGGTTTTGCTCAGTTATTTTGTTTTCTCTAAACGACTCACTCATTTGCTTTTGCTCACCTAGAATTAAACAGGATAAACTTTTGAGGTACCACACCAACCCAAATTTTGTTTACCAGGCGCTTTGCACAAACTGGTGCAGGTCTAATTCAGCGTGTCGAATGCGCTTCAGCGTTACCATGGCAATCAATCGCCGATTTACGTTACATTCATCCGCAGCCAGCTACAACTGTCGGAGAGGGGCTACTAGCTAAACCGTTTACTCAGAAAGGTAGGATCGCGGTCGCACTTTTTCCCTCATTACAGCTTGGAACTTCATTATTTTATCATTGACCGCATACGAAAAGTTTCTTTAGTTTGTTGTTTTCTCCTGTGAAAGGGAGGAGTTCCGTTTGGCTCAATGTTTTGTGCTCGCGTTCCCAGTTTTGACAGTAAACATTTACTAAAATAAGTCCGGGGTGGGTTTTAACCCTTGTTTTGTTATTTAAAAAACACTCAACTGTTAGCAATTTTCATGTAAAGCACTCCTGGAATAATTTAGTGGCTGGGTGGTATCTCACTTTGTATTGCGACAAAAAGCCATATTGCATCATTTAATTTGGTCAAGTCGCGCAAATAAAAGGGGAGAATTGAATAGGACTAACTCGACTTTTCCTCCTCCCTACTACACTGCCCACACACGGAGCCTTTTCTGATTATGGCAAAAGAATAACAACGCCATTGTGTTTGTTGGTTTCACTAACAGGAGTACATCACTCTAGCCCAGTCATCATCAACCTTGTTCAAGTGTTAATGGCTTTGGGAGGATGGGTTTTCTTCACTGTATCCCTCTGCCATCAAACCTACACCTATTCCCTGTGGACAAGTGTTGTGTTAAAACATAGCGTTTCCTTTTGCAGCCCCCCTACATCTGCCTTTGAGCTTATAAACTGTTGCAAATACTTTGCATCTAAATAAGAGCACCCCTCTTGTTTTACTTTTAGTGTGAAACTTTATGTATTACAGTATAATGAAATGCAATATGTAATTCTTTCATTTATTTCCTTGAGCAGGCTTTTCCTTCTTTTTTTGCATAATCATAAGAAGAAATTATGACTGAAGTGCTTCTATCAGTTTTATGGAATAACTTGAGTACTTAATGCTAGAGGAGGAGTGTGAGGAAGATCAGTTTTTCATGTTTGGGACCATTATCATCACACTGTTTTCTGCATCGTTGTTACTCTTTCTTTCTTTTCGGTTAAGTTTTGTTATCTGTGCTATTTGACTAGGTTTAGAGACGCATGGTTTTGCCTAAAACTGTTGCTTTTGCATTGTTTTCTGCAAATATTTCAAATGAAATTAGACTTCCACACAATTGACTGCATATTTTTCCAGGCAACAAAGAAGCCTCCAGCTGGATTGTGTTACTTTTAAAAGTTGTGCCGCATATCTGGCAAAAATGGACACAGTCTGCTTACACAAATAAGTCAAATTTCACTGTAATTTTTTTAAATCAGGTGGTGATAAAGCTGGTGGTTTTGCTTTTTGACTGAGACATACAGATCAGATTATAGTAACAATTTTAAAACAGCTGTTCTTGCACATGAATCTCAGCATTGCTGTTTTATAACTACTTTTCTAACATACATTGTAATCATGTCAGACAACCTCAGTGTAAGATATTGAATGTTCCTGCCCCTCATTGGTATTTTTGTCCTCATTTTTGAGCAACATGCCCACTGAAATTGAACAAAACACAATTTACAAAGGTCTACTTGTTCTGGTTTGGATGATGGTAAGATTGGAGCCCATCCCAGCAACATATGGACACAGGACATGGCTGAAAGCACACAAATGCTACTCTCCATGGACCCTGTGCCAGCCCATGGCACACAGAATCAATGGGCAATTTAGTGCAGGAGATCAGGCATGCCCAAAGCACTACATGGCATGCGTGCAGAGGGCAATGAGAGAGAGGGACGCACCACACAGTCTGAGCCAGTGTGGAACTCCCTTTTGCACAAAACATGGACAGTTTGATGAACAATATTCATAAAAATGTAAAGATTAGAGTGTGTGTGTGGATATTCAGATAAATATGAAATTTGTCCTCCTTTTAGTCTGTTGCAGGGTCTGATCCGGTGATAATGCTACTCGGTTGCTTTTGGTTTTTCATGTAGAGCTTCGAGTTTTTGCTCTACTGGCACCTGTTGGATGAGCACAGCTCCATACGAACTCACACAGTCTTTTCTACGGTCGCTGTTTGTTCTGTAAGCCGAGTATAATGTGTCCATATGTTGGTCCCCTGATTTAATTGACTTCGACAGACTGCTAATTTGTTGATACCAGAGTGGGAATGATGTGCCTGTCTGTCACTAAATTGGTGTTTACACATGGACCTCACACAGAGCAAAACACTGCCAGCCTGCTTGCCTACCCAAGCAGCTCTGCTCCTGACCTAAAACAGATTACATTGTGTTTTATTATGGTTAATTTGTTATGTAAATAATCCTGCTAATTTCTTTTGGATTTGCTCTGTGTTTACTTTTTTTGTGTGTAATAACCCTGAGCTAGACTTTGAGGCCCATATTTAGATTGGACTCCTTTTTTTTTCCAGTTAAATTTAGCTGTGAGAGAGCTTTTCTGAGAAATTTTACGGAGAACTTTAATGAGTTCACAGCCAATGAGATGATTTCTTTAACTATTCGAACATAACCCACATGTATGAGTCATGGACAGTATAGGTATAGACTGAGTCCATACATTAATCCCAACAGTTGTGATGTTGGCCGGTCGTGGGCTCAGGGACTGCTTTAAATGCTTGAACATGAAAACATCTCAGTATGAATGTGTTGTATGAGAGAAGTGTGCTAATAGACATTAAAGATGTATATTGAATATACTGTTTTTTGAAAACAAAATTGATCAACCTATACATTATTTGGTTTATAAAATATTTTGATTTTATTAAGAAGGTTTGAAACTTTCCAATGTTTATAGATGTGTTTTTTTTTTAAATAGCACCCTAACTTATGAGAAATATGTGAAGATTTGTCAGTTTAACAAAGAATCAACACAGTCCCGGCGTCATGATGTTCTGCTTTGGTGATGTTGGTAAATGTCTGCGGAACTTAGACAACATTGCAGCGGCTACATGAATTGGAGGATAAAAGTTAACAGCCCACTATTTTAATATGCCATTTGTTCGTTTTGTTTATGGTCTCCAGATTTTCTCCACCAACAACACAGAATGTGGTCGTCTCCTGGAGGAGATCAAGTGTGCTCGCTGCTCCCCCAATGCCCAGGTGTTGTTCCACTCCTTGGACATGGACAGGATGCCACACAGGGAGCCAGACCTGCCGTGGCTCTGCCAGGACTTCTGCCGCGAGTTCTATTACACCTGCAGGGGGCACATACCAGGTAATTACATCCATAGAGGACCACTGTTACTGCAACTATGCACACGTTGTGCTCTATTTTGCTCATGTGATACTTTGTAATGACAGTAACGTGATTAACTCTTACCTCATCTGACCTGAGTCAAGTCTTGTTGCCGAGACTGTCTTACTGTTTCCTTATTACCTCACTCGCTAGCTTACTATTGCAGCCTGTAAAGCTAATTGCCAAACCTCCTCTATGCAAATTCATGATTAAACTACTTACAATTTACAATCTACCTCACTTTTTTTTTTTAGATCATCAAAAATTGCAATGAAACTATTTGTAAAGACTGTGCGTATGGTAACAACACACAGGTATACCCTATTTAATCAAAATACAATGTTTTCACTGGCAACCTGAGCAGGGTGTACCCTGTCTCTTGGCTAAGGAAGGCGAGGATGGGATCCAGCAACCTGCAACCCTTCATTGAATTAAGTGGTGCAGATGATGGATGGATTGAAAATATTTTCAGGGTAATGAAGGGGCTGAGGTTTATCCTAGCTCCTATAAGGTAAGAGGAAGAGCTGCTTGCATCGTCCGTTGGGATGTAATGATTGCTCATTAATTACTGTATTAAACGCTACAATAAATTAATAAGATCTCTCATCATCACTTTCTATAAAAGATTATGTTTGAACTATAAAAGCTGATCTGTGCAATTTTCACACCGAAAGACAACAAAGTTACCCCACATGCTGCTTGTGTCACTTTTTCCATGCGAGTTGCAGAAGAAGCGTAGTAGAGTGGGACACTACAGCATCCCGCCAAACAAACTAGATTAAGTCATCCTTGTCGTTTATTTTTCATTGGGGTTATAGGAGAGGAAAAAGGCCGATGTGTCATTGTGAAAGAATGTTTACTAGCCTGTAAAACATGACATGAAAAACAAAACCCATTCACTATCTTTCACCACCTGCAGGATAAGCACAGGTTTTCTTTTACACTGAAGGTTAAATGCACAGCAATTTGGTTAGATTCTGCGCATGTTTATCCAACATAACACAGTTTGCTTTTTTGAAATCATTTACAAATGTATGTGGTCTACAGCTCATCATGACACACTGAGCGTTAAATTATGCAGATGCATCTTTTGTGATGATGGTTTTGCTCTTCAAACATAATTAACCCAAAATTAGATCCATGCTTTTAGGCAATCAGTATTCAAAATAAGAGTTTGTGTAAGTTTATTTTTCATTCCAGACAGATTTTGTGAGTTCAAAGTTTATATGCTGATAACGACAAAAGAAAAAAACATACAAATGCATTTATTTTTATTGTGCATATGGTGCCCTTACATTGTTTCTGTTCTTGAGATCTGAAAGCTTTTGCTCTTCAAAAGAATTTCTTTTGAAGGGACACAAGATCACAGGTACCTGTGCCTTTAGAGTACATACCAGGCATGATCAAAGACTTTTTGGCTGCAGTTTGTCTTCTAGCCAAGTCATCTTCCAGTCGCTGTTGCCACAAACTAATCTGATGTGCTGAGATTTGCAAAGAGAGAACAGCTACAGACACACTTGTCTGCAGGCCACCCACATAATATGCTGCAAATAAAAGTCAAATATCAATCACCTACAATGGATATCCCTGCATGCACTAATAGCCCACTCACATAAAAACGGGCATCTGGGACTTCATAGAATATTACATATCGTTCTAAGGAGAACCCGTTTCTGAAGTTGCATTACTTGCTCATGGACTGACAGATATATGTGTTGAGTCGAACCAGAAATGCTCGAGAGGAATCCAGAGAAGGACCCCCTCCTCTTTCTCTTCTCTGGTCTGCTACTCCTTGCTCACCCCCCTTAGCCCACCACAGATCAGCATATGTGGTGACGAATGACACATTTATTTTTCTACAAAGGTTGTGTGTATGTAAAACTGCTGAAGTGCATCAAGATGTCAAGTACTTGGGGTGGGCCACCCAGGTTGCGTTGGAAGATAACCAGATGGAAGTATAACTTTAGCACCGTGGAGCCAGGAATATGGACAGAGTTCTGTCTCTGTTTCTCTTCCTCTTACACCCATTCTCCCTCGTTGCTCTTCATCTGCTGTTTTTTTTTTATTTCCTTTTTACTCTTTGCTATGTATTTTATTCTGAATACCACAGTAATACCTAACCTACTGTAAACCTTACTTACTGACAATATACAGATTAGTTTTACTGTAACTTTTATCAGAGCAGGATTTCTTTTAATTATGTACGTTGTTTAAACAGTAAAGACATTCATAGATATTTCTGATATTGATACTGGATTTTGATACAGGAACTCTGAAATTAACCCCAAATCCGCAAAGACAATTTGACAACATTTGCAAATGTAAATGGCGAGCCAGAGGTTTTAAATTCAAAACATTAGTTTTTACAGTATCCATAGCTGTTCTCGTATCTCGGCTCTTAATTAGGCCATGTATTCTGTTACTGTTTAATAAAAATGATATTTACTACCTCGACTTATCCTTCTACCCATGACCCTCTCACCCTCTCCATGCTCCTCTCATGTCTACCTTCACTCATTCCCTCATCCTGCACTGAAGGTCCCCAACCAGCATGGTTAAGATAACTGCAGACACAAGAGTGTGGGTGGTAGAGCCAGAGTTATGTGTGTGTTTCTACATGTGTTTGATCTTCATGTTGTGTTTAGATGTTTGAGGGGATATCCTATCACCTCCAGTATTTGGTGCGGTCAGCTCTTGTGGTGTGTGGCAGGAGAGGGAGATGAAAGGGGGGGATTGGTGAGAGTCCTGTTTGTGTTTTTATTGTTGGTGTATGTGCTCTCCTCTGTCCTCAGAGGAATTAACAAGAGGAAACAATACTGTCAAGATTGTTTTCAGGTCAGCCCTGAGCCACTGGCTGGAAACACGCTGTGTGACTGCTGTGTTTATGCCGATGACCATTTGTCAGCATTTTAGAGCGTTTTGTCTTTGTTTTGCAAATTTAAGAAATAGAGATAAATGACCTCGACAACGATTTTGTTTATTCAAAATGTAACGGTATATTTAATGGGCTGATTTTTGATTTGGGCTTTTTGTTTCCATGTGTAGCCCAGAAACACAAAACATCCAGTTTAGTTGAAAAATAAAAGTTATGAAATGAAATGCAGATATACAAAGTGTATTTTGTGAGCAATACAAGAACCAAAATAATATATTTAATATTATAAATATTTAATAAATTAAATGTTCACAGTTTAGTAAAGCAATGGCCACCCACCATGATTAAAAGTAGGACAGACTATTTGACAAGCTGATAATAAAAGATAATTATGGCAAATAAATAAATCCCAAAATGCACTGCAATGGTACTGTTTTGGTTGTGCAGAACATTTTTATTCAGTTTAACACTTGTCACAATCCTCATATTTGGTACACACCTCATCACACATTACAGCATTACACAGAAACCTCAATGCTGATCTTAGGAAGGCAATATTTTCTGTTCTGTTACTGTAATTAAAAAAATGGAATATATCGCTTTAGACCTCCTTAATTGGTTTGCACAATTGGTTGTCATATATTAATTCCCATCACTTTTCTAAAAAGAAAAAATGGCCGGATCTTGTGGTCAAACACAGGATTAAACATTAAAATAGTTTTTATAAATGTAAACTTTGTTCCCTGAAACATCCTATGTCATGGCAGATCCACATGTAATAAATGATTTGGTTATGCCCAGCATCTCCTCACATGCTCTTTTACTCAGGATTTGTTTTATTGACACAAAAGCATGTCACATTTTTGCCTATTTCATCTTTCTTCATCTGCTTCCTAAGAACTTTAGTATTTTCCTACACTTCAGACATGCACAAATAAGTACCATAAAAATATTATGCTTGCTGGATTTTCTTTGTTGTTTCTGCTAAGTGTGTATCATTGTTTAATTATGCAGCATCAAAAACAAACAGAAAAAGTTGCATAAAAAGTCAAATAAAAAAAGGACTTCTGTTTTTTTGCACCTGTTGTGTTTGCTAGAGTTGTTCCAAGCCGATGTGGATGAGTTCTGCCAGTACTATGGAAGGAGAAGTGCCAGTTTATGCTTTCCAGATTTTCCACGAAGGCAGCCTATTAGGCAAGATTCCAACTATTTGGAAAATGAGAAACTCGACGATATCAACAGGTTAGTAATCTGACATTTATCCTTATTTTTCTAACTTAACACAGACTTGTAGAAGATACACTTAGCGTGACATAGTGTAACCTTACTTTACGCACTTATTCAATGTGTAAATTAGATTTATAGGCATTTAGTTTGATTTTCTTATACTATTATTGACACAAATGCAAGTTCTATAATTTTTTCTGGGTTTACTGGTCCATTGTCATATGATCCATTGATAATTATGCAATATGAGTAAACATGCCTCTCCAGGCAACATCTATCAAACTGATCTGCCTATGACTAAGAGCTAACTGAGCTAACTTCATTTGGATATAATGGCTAAAGCTAAAGTGCGCTATTAGCTTGCTAAAAACTTTGTCTTCTTGCTGGTTGATATTAAATTTAAAGATTAAATTATATCTAAACAGATGAGTTATGAAAAAATCAGCCCCCTCTCAGTTATTATGGAGGTAAACTGGAGCTATTAAACTATTAAAGCTATTATTATAAGCTATTAAAAATCTTTTATTGACCCAGCTGGTAAACGTGTTTATTTCTGCTGTGAAGTTGGCTTTTTAACATGGGACTCTATGAGAACTGGCTGTTTTTAGATAGAGCTTCAAGCAATTCAAGCAATTGATGTGTGAACTGCAATTTTTGGCTCTTCCACATAAGCTTCACCTTTTTTCCAATGGACGTTGCTGCTTCCAATAGTATTTTGAATGAACATCTAAATGGGTGAGAACAGGAGTTCTTAATCTAGTAACATGTAGAATGAAGAAAAGATGTTTAGTTATCCTATACTTTCATATAAAATGATTGAAATGAGAACTCTTCTAAGGAACTAAGTAGAAAATCTATGGATAAGTTACAGTGTGTCGACATGATGCACCAACACACTGTAAACAATGACACTGTTTAGAAACAGATAATTAAAGTATTGTATGTAGTGTGCTCAGATAGCTACAGAATGCTAATTAATAGTCTGTACCTGGTTCTCTTTCTTTGGTCCGTTTCTTTATCCACATCTTTCTCTTTGTTTTCCTTTGTGACTTTGACTAAAATCAGTGATACACCTGGTTGTCTATCTTAAATCAATTCTTATTCTGGGCAATATAATGCTCACCTTTGGCTCAGTATGCAGTACTGCCCCTTTCATCCTCCTTATTAAATGAAACTGACAGCAGTAACACTGGTATCACACCACTTAGCTTTATCCAAATATGATCTCTTAACTGGTGTGAGGAAAAGTTAAACCGATATCTTGTTTATTTTTTTATACCTTTATTAAAATAATTCTTGAAGGTCTTTCTTATTATACCTTTACACTAAGATTACTGAGTACAACCATCATTCTTTGACTTTGACTATGTCCTTCATTACACAGGAAACACAAACACAACTGCTACTGTGCTCAGGAGGTTTTAAGTGGCCTGAGGCAACCTGTTGCTGTGGTGCACTGTGGCGATGGCTCTCAGCGGCTTTTTATCCTGGAGAGGGAAGGAATTGTCAGGATACTTGACCATAACCTCGAGCTCATCAAGGAGCCCTTCTTGGACATCCACAAGCTGGTACAAAGCGGCCTAAAGGTAGGAATATGTTAGCTTTCAAAGTTTAAATTTGCTGTGTATATGTAGAGTGTAAAAATGATAATATGGATGCCATTTAAGTCCAGATTTAAATGATCAAAGCAAAAGTTTATTTACAAGCATAAAAGAAATGGAAAAAGGTCTTGTCTTATTCGAGCTTTTATGGTGAATTTTAATTTTTATAGACAATAAAAATTATTTGAGATAATTATTATTTATTGCTCTTGTTTGGAGCAATACTTTAGATGCACCATAAAAAAATTAGTGTTGTGATATAAAACTAGTTCCTGAAAAAATAGGGTTCTTAAAAGGTTAGGAAAGTAATTGAACACATTTGTAGCCTTGAAATTTTATGGAATGATAAAGTTTTTTGATGGATCTGGGACTCTGTAAGATTAAATTACATGGTCCTATGGAAATGGTAGCATTGTGGATTCATCCATAATGCTACCCGAGCTTAGAATTTGAAAATGGTTTAGTATGTTAAGATTGCAGAAGGAGATGAGATAGATGGGATGTTTGGGAGGCACACTCCCAGACAGGAAGTTTATTTATCTTACATGCTCCTTGCTTCTCCTCTGACAAGACGTTTTGATTACAAGGAGTCAAACGGAGCAAAGCATTGAATATGCAACTACCCCCAGCGGGATACACTTCCTGCTCTTCTCAGCTGTCTTATCATAATTCAGTCCAAGCTAGTTGTAGAAAAAGTGACTATTATGACAATTAGATTTGGCTCAATCCCCCTGCTGGTCCCAGGAGTCCTATTCTGTGATGTTGGCTCCTGGAATTAGCTTACAGTTGCTCAGCTTGTACATAACCAGAGGAGGGCCAAAGTATTTACTCAAAGCATCAACAGGATGAAGCTGCCTTTATACAAAGAGAAGAAGCCATACACCCAGGAGACAGGGCAGATAGCGAGTTTATCAGCAGCTCCATGCACATGCTTTGATTGTAATGTTCTGTGTTTCCACTTGCTTTTTTGCCCCGTCCTTCCCTTAATCCCATGATGCCAATTATGTTATACCATTCAGAGACAACACTGTCTAATGGTTCTGTTGGTTATTGACTGCAATGTGGGTGTTCTCCTACAATTTAGTCTCTACTTTCCAGCCTATCTCAACTCACACATGCTACCCACTCTACCCACCTTGTCAATGCTTTGGTCAAATTGATCTAATGTGGCAGGTTGACACTTTTTTTTAAATTACAGCCCAATTAGAACTGAAATTTTTAATAAAATATTTTTAAAAAATCTAATCCATAACCTAAGAGTTGCTTTTTACAATGTAAGGATGGTTAGTGTTGAAGTGGGTGATAAAGCTGGTCACTCAGGAATCTACACTGAAGTCTGTTGCGTATTCAAATGACTTTTGTGTGACTGATTGGCAAACGTCGGTCACGACATAAATTTATTGATCAACACTAACGGTGGTGTAGTGGTTAGCGCTATGTTAGCATTAGCATTAGCCTCATAGTAAGAAGGTCACTCGTTCGAGCCTCGGCTGGGGAAGGTTTAAAAAGTACCCTTTCTGTGTGGAGTTTGTATCTTGTCCCCGTCTATGCATGGGTTCTTTCTGGGTATTCTGGCTTCCTCCCACCCACAAGACATGCATGTTAATGTCATGTCAAATAAATTTAGATTAGAATCTATAAATATAAAATTAGACTTGTATATTAAAGGAATGTCATTAAGATTATGATCTTAATGGTGTTTTATTCATTATAACATTGAGTTTTTTATTATAAGGTCAATAAACTCATCCCAACCTTTCCATGCATGACCTTACTTTTATTAAAAATGTCCCACAACTTCTATTTAGTTGGCCTTGTAGAGGGATGTAGTTACAATACTTTGATACCGGTTTAACTGCTAGTGAAAACTGAACAGATCAAAAATGTTACATTGATTAAAAATAGTTTATCTGTTCACTTTCTGGCTCAGATGATAGTTTGCAGATTGAAAAATAATCCTAAACAAGAAGTGTACACTGTCTATGTGTAATTAAAAGGTTTGACTCCATGATTTGGTTAACCTTTGCGTAGGCATGGTTGCTTTCAAGACAGTTCATGGAATTTCTTTTGTTAGAGGAATGCCCATGGGTTATCTGGAAAGGATTGAAGGATTCGTGTTAATAATGCATGCACCAAAACATGTCAGTGGAGCTTTAAAGAGAGATTTGTCTGTAGAAGCAGACATTGCTGTGTAGTATGTGTCTCTGTCATTAGGATGTGGACAGTCTTTATTGTGCTGTGTCGTGAGTTAACGACCACCCGTTTTTCATAACCTCCTAGTTTTATTGCTTATGGCACGAGGCAGAACAAAAGTTCTACATCTAAGCTCAGCCCATAATTTCAAAACGCTCAAATTTCATTTAACGTTGAAGTAATCAGAGACCAGCAATATGTTCATTGGCAAAATGAGCTTGTTTAACCATATTAGTTTTTGAGCTCTGCCAGGAACATCTTATCTACTTTGGTACCCGCTTACCTGGCTTGGTAGCAATTTTAACGCAGTCAGTAGTTTGAAAACTAAGGTGTTTTTGTCCTCATTTAATCAAACTATCTCTTCACATTATATCTGCAATAAAAACTTCCTAAGGCAATGTTTCTTACAGCTCTGTTGCCAGCCAGATTTGTTGTTACCCTGCTGCTGAGCTGTTAGTCTTTCGCAAAGGAGTTAATATTTGAGCCCATTTAACCGCCGAGTGTTCTGGTGGTCCCGTGCTCCTCGGCTCCTCTTTGCTTCCCTTCCAATTGCAGGTTTATCCGGGCGATGTGGGTCACTGGATCTATTTCTGTTATAATGGATCCAACATTTCTAGATAATGTTCAGACTTTCCATTTTCATAGATAAACTTTTAAAAAAGTTATACTTAAAGAGAGATCCCTCAGCTCTGGCTTCTATGATCTTAATTAAAAGTATTCACAGTATATCACAGAAGTACATTGTCTTTGAAGTTGGGTTTTAGTTTAGTTTTATAAATGTATGCTCTATAGCTATATCCCTTGTTATTTTTGCCTTTGTTATTGTTTGTTCACATGAAGCTTGTGTCACAGCTGGAGCTTAGCTGGACCTAATAAAGTCATAAACCGATCTGGTACCCAGATTTATTATGTGTGGTTACTACCCTATAATCAAGACTACACCTGTCCAGACATATCTTAAACAGATCTCCTTTTCGTCTTTTATATTTCAATAGGAACATCTCATAGATCAGATAGATACAAGAATGCTGCTGTTTTTGGAAGCATACATTCACACAGGGACCACTGTATAAACATTTGTCACAACTATGCATCGGATTGTGAAAAGGTGTGGTAGAATACAATCTAAAAAAGCTAACCTGACTTGCTTTGCCTCGGGTATGAAATGCTATAGCTGATTATTACAGCTAACTGATGAGTAGACCACCAGAGTAGTGACAACTGATGAAGTTGCCTCCGGGGTGAGACAAAGGTTTACATATTACACAAGCAATTTAGATGTTTTCTAAACATGTTGCCAAGACAGTGGGAGTTGGCAGCTCCGCCCTTGTTTAGCCCCCTCTCCCCCCACCCCTCCTTTAACTCCACTCGATCCTTCCTCCCCCTCTCATCCAAGTCTTGAATTTTGCTTGAATTTTTGTGTAAATCAGTAATGAGTGAGGGGACGGGGAGCAAAAAGCACAGACTGAAGCAGTCGGACTTTTGTGCTCTCTATGAACTGTGAGTGAGCTAATAAATTCTTTCAGCCACTCAGCGTAACATTCATGAATATCCCTGACGATTATACACACAAATCATAACATAATGGATGCCACCGGGTGGGTCTGGGCGTCACAGAACCCGTGACCGTACAAACAAGAGCACAAAACTAGGATGCAGGAAAGGCTCTAAAAAGCAGAGAGAGTTTTAGAGAGCTCTACACAGTCAAACATTTTATAATCGCTTGTCATAGTTTACTGAAGAAGGCTGGTGAAGGTTAGAAACAGCAGTGAAAAGAAAAGAGGGAATGTGATAAAGCAGGGCTTTAAAGAGGAATGTGATCTACAAACATAAAAGGGGATTAGAAAAGATGATGAATGAAAAGAGGTAGGGGGTGATGGGTGTGCAGGGTCTGCATGTTAGTGATGATGAAGATGACCAGGAGGGGTGATTCCAGCCCCTCCCAGCTGAGTAGAAGCCAAGCAGGGACATAATTAACTCCCAGATCTTTTGTGTTTCTCATCTGACTGTAGGGTGGAGATGAAAGGGGTCTGCTAAGCTTGGCATTCCACCCCAATTACAAGAAGAATGGCAAGCTCTATGTCTCCTACACCACCAACCAAGAGCGTTGGGCCATCGGACCTCACGACCACATTCTCCGTGTGGTTGAATACACCGTTTCAAGGTAATGGGAAAAGTGTGTGTGAAATCTCCGTGTAAAGATTCCTCTGTGCTTGAAGGGACACCAACACCTCAGCTGCCTCAACACTACCCTCCTAACAGTAATGCATTAACACCTATTTGTTTAAGAAAACCTTGGTACTAGGTTTATTGTTTCAATGCATATTCAGTTCATAAACACCACACAAGGCAGTTCAGATTTCACTTACTGGCCAAAGTAATGTGTGAAAGTTGATAAAACACATATTTAGTAACATATAAGGCTATCAATATTACAATATTAATATTTAAAAGTAACTCTACTGAAATTTTACCATTACCAAATATTTGGACCCATGTATTACTGATAGTTCAGGTCCACTTATGTTGATTTTTTTCTTGCAGCCATGGCAACAAAAACACAAGGACATACACAGCCACTGTTTAAGTGTGCACTGAGAAAAGAAAAACAAGAATTTTTGACTTAAAGGGATTCAGAACAGAGCTCAGACCTCTAAGCAAGTTAACTGTAAGCCCTGGTTTGCAGAGCACCTGCAACACCGATAATTGCAGTCCTTGCCTTTTCCTCTGTATGTACACCTCATTCCTTTCACAATAGCCTGTGTTTAAGGAAACAATGTTTTCTCACGAATGTGTTGAGGTGTCACATTTTAATTAGCACAGTCACAGTTGTATGTTTGACTTAATGTGCTTGCATGCAGCCTTGCTGAGTCTTTAATTTGTGGATTCAACACAAATAACAGTTAAATGTTTAAAAAGTATTTGATGGTTTTTTAAATCTTTGGAAAGCTTTATTCTTTTAAACATGTAGGACAACCCAAACCAACACATAATGACACATCTGATCATGCACAAGAAATTGTGCAACATTTTAAAGCCCTTAATCACTGTCTTTGCTCCATGTTTCAGAAGTTTTTAAACATATTTAATATTTGGCTTGGTTTTTGGTTTATGTCAGCATTACCTTTCCGTGCTTCTGTATCGTTTTAGGAGCCGAAACAATTATTCTGTAAAGTGACTCCATACTTAAAGTACAGAAAGTGGGTTCATTTAAAAAAGTCTCACTTTGAAACATGAATTCAGTCAGTGCATACAGATGAGAAGCATTTGACCATATGTTGCACACATTGCTAGCTTTTTTGTGGTACTGTTAAGCAGTTTGGGCCCTATGGTGACAACACGTTAACAAAAACAGTAATTCATGATTTCCTCAGGAAAAACCCAAACCAGGTGGATGCCCGGACAGTCAGAGTGCTAATGGAAGTGGCAGAGCTGCACAGGAAACACCTCGGAGGTCAGCTTCTGTTCAGCCCTGATGGGCTGTTACACATCATTTTGGGAGACGGCATGATCACGCTGGATGACATGGAGGAAATGGATGGACTCAGGTGAGATCGAAAGTCAAAATATCATTTCCTAGACGCTTGTATGCTGTTGTCTGACAAAGAATTACATTTTTTTTATTGCTTACTATTATAATTATTTTGGTTTGTTTTTTGAATGTAGTGATTTCACAGGATCTGTCCTAAGGGTGGATGTGGACACAGATATTTGTACATCAGTCTATTCCATACCACTGGACAATCCCTACTTCAACAGCACAAATCAGCCACCGGAAATTTTTGCACACGGATTACATGACCCAGGCATGTAAGTAAGACATCTGTTGGGCCTTTTGACCAGCAATAATTTAATTCTTAAAACAGTGACTAATCAGGCGTATCTACATTTTAATAGCTGTTAGGTTCATATGTGATATGCTTATTGTTTTTTAGTTGAGGAGCATGTTGAGGAGTGATATGTTGGTGTAAAGACGTCCATTGCTTGTTGTACATTAGATTTTGGCTTTCTGTATTTTGTAGATGTGCAGTGGATCGACTTCAGACCGACAATGGGAGTCTTGTTATCCTCTGTACAGATGCTAGTGGCAAAAACACATCAGCTGGACGGATTTTGGAAATTACTAAAGGAAAGGATTACGGTGAGTCAAGATCTCCTTGAGATGAATGAGAAATGAATGGTTGTAATATTTGCCTTTTCATGTTTGGCTCCATTTTCTCAAACAGAAGATTAAAATACTTTAAACTCTTGGGAAGTTTTCCAAACTAGTTCATGTGAAAATTACAAAGATTTTTTATGAACATTCATTATTTAGAAAGAACATGGCATTTTGGCAATACTATAAAAAATGGTCATGTTTGGATCCCCAAAGTTTAAACCTTTTTATTACAAGTGGATCAACAGAACAAAAATAACCATGTATACTCCTTCTGGGCATCTCGGTGTTAGATGTATGAAATGTGTGGGGATCACATGACATGAACTTAAAGAAAGACTTGGACAAAGGTAAACAGCAAAGCAGAATGAAACTGTTACGATACTTTTTTGGTTAGAAAGTGAAAGAAAATAAGAATAATTGTGCTTTGAAACAGTCAAAAGGGTTAAAAATTTTAAATAAAACAAACCCCTTCTGAACAAAGAGGCATAATTAAACCATTAGGATCATATTAAATCTGTCCGTCGTGGCAATACAACTGATTAGATCACTTTATCCAGCGTCCATATGAATGTATTGGCTGGATAGGGAAGGCGAAGCAGGTGCAAGTACTACTAATTACATCTAAGGTGCAGGTGAAAGGCCTGGTTGCCAAGGAAACGGAGACATGCCCAGCACAGCCACTCACATACCTGAGCAGGGATATGAACCACAACAGATCAGATTGATTTCATCCATCCATTCATTTCTTACCACTAATTCCCTGAACGGGATTGCGAGAGGGGGGTTGGAGCCAATCCCAGCTGGTGAAAGGCGGGGTACACCCTGGACAAGGTATTTGTCCATCACAGGGCCAACACATACAGACATACAACCATACACACTCACACTTACTCTTATGGGCAATTTAGAGTCACCAATCAGCCTATCCCCAAGGTGCATGTCTTTGCACTGTGGGAGGAAGCCAGAGTACCCGGAGAGAACCCACACTAACACGGAGAGAACCCACGCTAACACGGGGAGAACATGCAACTTCACACAGAAAGGTTCCCGGTTGGACACCCCCCGTAAGCTGGGACGTAACCATCAACCTAAGCAATCAATGTAAACAACTTTTGAAAGTTGAAGTAAAAATTATGTGATCCATTTCCTCCCTTTGTGAAGACATTATGCCCACAAATGATAATTGTGTGCTGTTGAAAACACCACTGAGAGGGTCTCGTTCTTCTCACATTGAGAAAATAATCAGTTAACAGTAGTGTTTTCTTCATTGCTTTGCTCAGTCTACTACTTCTCACAAAACAAGTCCATAAAAAAATAAACAAACTACAATGAAGGTTAACTGTGCCTCTGTGACTGATATTTTTTAGCTGGGACCTCTCATTTCAAATGCCTTTCTTGCCTCAGACTGCCTCCTGTTTGGAGTATTGCCTGTGTCAACTTGTCACACAAACTCTGAAGTGACTGCTGTTAGAAAATGAGAAAATCCAGTGTTGGTTCATAATTTAGTTCCATTTAAATTAAAAAACAGATTTTTTAAAATGGCCTCACCATTAAATCTTTGAAAAAAAGGTTTAGTTAAAAAAAACATTTAAAAATCAGTGCTAGCTTTTATTGAAAGAAGTTTTCATTCACCTGTCATTACGTCCTGTGAGCAAGACAGCAATTATATCTAATATTACAGTTAAATGTAACTTTACTGATCTCTTTTGGATGACTCCCTCTGGGAAATTAGGTTTCCAGCAGCTTAAACATAAACAGATAAAAGCTTCTCAGTACAAAAAAAAATAAACGGTAACAAAATAAATAGAACAGGTGCTAAGTCTGCAGCCTTGCTGTGACAGAGTGGATCTTCTCGCTTGCAGAGGCTGCATCCGCTTTCTGCAAAACGCAAACACAGAAACTCCCTCTGCAGATAGAAAGGCCGTAGGCTAATAGCTAGTAGTTCGAGATCACGGCAACACAACACTGTCTTTACGTAGATATATCCGGGATTACACCAGTGATTGGATTGTTGACAGACATGATGAGTCCCTACCTTACTTTTTCCACTCGGTTTGGTGTCTGTCAGCTCCCAGCAGGTCCACGTTAGCATCCAGTATAAGGTGGTTTAGGTATATATCCGTAAAGATGATCAAGCTGCTCTCACGGTAGATTCCCTTCTTGTTCAGTACGGATAGCTTGTCAATGTTGTTCGGCAGCGAGTTAACATTCGTCATAATAACGGAGGGAATTGATGGAATATAGCGCCTCCAATTGTCCACTAGCTGAGCCTTTAGCTTGGTCTGCAGACCCTAAATCTCCTCCTCAGCCTGTCGGGGTGTCATGCTATATATTCCAGATCGGACTTTTGTGCACAGAGCTCGCAAAGCTAGCAAAGCTTACAGTACCTCTCATGAGTAAATGAGGAACTGGCTCTGTTGCATTTTAAAGGTAAAAAATCAGCTGAATATATATATATATATATATATATATATAT